>JAMKCH010036366.1:0-29791 GCA_023653785.1 Ophioderma brevispina
GTAGTACAAAAATTATCTTTTTTATCATAGAGATGTTCGCTCTAAATGCAGGGAGAAGTTCTCTCGACCGAGCGAATATGTGTGAGCGAATTCTCTCGCTGAGAGCATCTATGGAACGGCGCCTTACGACGAGAGAATAAAACATTGTAAGCCTTTAAAAATTGATCCCCATGTAAAATAAACATTAATTGTTATACCGACCGAATTTCAGGATTATTTGTTGAAGGATTATATGGATTTTACTTTGTTAAAATGATACATTTTTTCAACAAAGGTCCACTACGCACACACAGCATAGCCGACGCGCGTATGGTGTACACAGTTAAGCACGCATAGTGACACACCTACTTTAGACATCATCTTGTCTTATCACGTATGTTCATGAGACTTGTGATAACATTGGTTGCTCCTTGCTTAGTATGTAGTACACTTTCCTAGGACTACCGAGTTTCACTGTGGCATGGGTCATTCCCAAAATTCAGTCGTAGTTGTCATGCATGAGTGGACTAATTTGTCCCAAAGCACTGTGTAACGGGCATGAAAAGGTTTTATGTAGGACATTTGCCATATAGGATTACACACGATTTTGGGGGACGAACCCTAGGTTCCTATTAAATCACCAGTACAAAATGTAAGGTAAGGCTTTTTACTTTGTGTCACCAACCAAATAATTATTCTGCCACCATATCCTTCAAACTGCAGTTTATTCCATTGAGGCTGCCAATTCATAGGGTTAGGCATAAGAATAAATTCTTCCAATCTCTCAAACTCAATACATCAATCATGCTGTGTCCTTCCATCGTATTATGGTCATTGCATGAAATACAAAAGAGGGTGAGAACAAGTAGGGTGTTAGGAATGAGGGTGTTGGAATCGGGAGTTAGGCTGTTTCAAGGAAGGTGAGACTGTTTGGGGCGGCGCGATATTGGGTAGGGCAAATAGAGCTATTAGGTAAGGGCTATGTGGGATGTTGGGGTGGGTACATAGCATGTTGGGGAAGGGCACGTGGGCTGTTGGGGAAGGGGTCCTATGGGTTTGTATGGGGAGGGGACTGTGGAATTGTATGGGGACCGTGTTTGTGGCGGGGGCTGTTGGTCGCGGGGGCCCGGGTGGGCTTTTGGCGTGGGCCCGCGTGGGCTGTTTGGTTGGCTCCCTGGCTAGTTGTGGCACTGGGTCTGGGCTGATGGGCAGGCGTCCCTGGGCGTTTGGGGCGGGGTATATGGGTTGTTGGAGAGGGGAAGGTGGATGTTGGTCAGGGGCCATTTGGGTATTCCACCTTTTTTTTGCTTTCTGCTAGTAGCTACCAGATGATGTGACTTACTTAGATACATGTATGTGTTACCCAGGGTTGGCTTCAGGGGGTGGCACCAAGAATATCAAATTCAAAAACAGGTTTTTAAGCAATCTATTGCATTATTTTTTTTTACGCTACATGAGTTAATCATGGTCCATTTTGCCCCTCCTAAGCTGCCGCGGCCCGGTGCTATAAAATTGAAGCGAGGTTACATGCATCATTGATGCTTTCCGTTGTTAATAAACACTACCACTAAACATGTGCGAGCTACAACCCTGCCTCCTACCACACCTACCTGACTCTAGCTTGCACAGCCACCTCACATCCACCACCCCCATTAACTCTGTCCCCCAGGTAGGTGAACCCCCTTCACCAATTCCACCTCAGCGCACAACTTTTCAGCCTGTTTCACCATCCCTCCCCGCGTCCTTCTCGCGTCTTCCGCACATTAAATCTCATGCCAAGCTTGGGTCACTCTCTTCATCGTTGTGCATCTCCCATGGATCAAATTTCCCACTCTCAACCACCTGAGTTATTGCTTTTACCCTCTTCCCACACACCCATATGGTCTTCCCTTCTACCACACCTCCCTCTCCACCCCGCTCACCAACACATTTGTCTTCCCAAGATTTACTTAAAGTGATTTATGAATCTATCGGCCATAGATAATAATATCCTAATAAAACGTAC
Organism: Ophioderma brevispina; assembly: GCA_023653785.1. Lineage (NCBI taxonomy): Eukaryota > Metazoa > Echinodermata > Ophiuroidea > Amphilepidida > Ophiodermatidae > Ophioderma > Ophioderma brevispina. The sequence continues at coordinate 1,985 of JAMKCH010036366.1, forward strand.
CAGATGGTTTTAATGGCCTTGGAGTATTCCTTGCAAAAAAATCCAGATTTTATTGACAAATGTATAAACACACCTGTACAGCAAATCATGGAAGCGACCATGTTTAGTACCTTTTGTCTATTTACAACGCCGCATGCAATCCCGAAACAGAAGCCAGCGAAATATATCCCGTGACTTCAAGCAGTTTTTGCCACAAAGGCCCCTTCCCCCCTCCCTTGTGAACTTCATTTAGTACACAAGATGTGCGAAAGTGTTTTTAAATATTTTATTGCAAAAAAATGCAACTTTTTAAAACCTCATGTGATTTGATAAAATGTTAAGAGGGCTGTGTTAGATATCATTTTGTGATTAACAAGGGTTTTAGTTGGCCTAAACTTGCTAACAATCAATGAAAACGTGGACATTTGAAAGGAGGGTTGCGTATATTTATATTTTGTCGCAGTCGCACTGTAACACTGATCTCTATACAATTGATTTGGCTCAACAACGTGTATGATCTTAATGAATGGAGCAACGGCAGACATCTTGGTCTACCGACAACAATGTAGCATTCCAGAGACACCTGTTTTAACATAAGTTGTATCCAGGTGCAACGTCTTTAGAGACATCCATCCCTACACGCAAATACAATGAGCTCACTGAACTAGCTTGATTCTGTAGTCTGTTATATCACTTATCCACATTTCAATGGGAACAAATTTTGTATAAATGACCGGCTCTTGCTTGGGCTCTTTTTGGATGACCAATATAGCCGTCAGTGCCTCAATTACGAAGCCCAGGTTTCCAATCCATTGTATAGAGATCAGTGTTCAAAACCCATTAATGCGTGGTTCAGCAATCTACGTAAGTACACCAGCTTTCATAATCTGCAAAGAAAATAGAAATAGGATGTAGGGTTTTCAAATGAAAATTCAAAATGTAAAAATATGAAAAAATGCTGGATTTTGTGATTTTTACTTATATCTGTTACAACAAATGCCATATCAGTTGATTTTCATATTGTCCCAATTTATTTAACCAATCTATGTGACAAATTCTTTTCAATTACTGTTTTATCACTCTTGAGCCAGCTATGGGACCCACCTTAGGTAGCCCATCAAAAAAAAATAGCCTGGATATTGAAGGATCCCTCCCATCCCGAATATTGGGGATCTATTGTATTCATCCCGATCCACTTGAAACAGAGGTCAAACTCATTAGCGCTCCAAACCTTGTGCAAGCACTGGTAATGGCCATAAAAAGTTGAGTAAACAAGGCAATAGTGACGGGATACTTCGGGATCCCTTACCATTCTACACTTAATCAAGTGATTAACATAACGGTTTCAACTTAGACTTAAGTGAAGGGGCACAGACATTGCATGCATCAGAATGCTTCAAGATACCGACCCAGAGGGTGTATTGAGTCAATCCCACAATGCACTAGTTTTGGAAAATTCACCTCAATAAGGTCATGTGATCCCACAAAAAACCTATTCTTAACACATAAAAACCCTGACTTTTACACTCATTTTAGCCCACAAGGTGCTAGTACTTAGGGAATTTTTTGCATGGACATGAAATGTTTTGTGGTTCTTAAACTTTTTGAACACTTTTTATCCTTAAGTACTGACTTGTGTTTAGTACAGTACAGTATAGGCACATTGCAATGCATTGTGGGATTGATTCAAAACACCCTCTGATACCGACCAATGCATCTGAATTCACAGCACAGCTGGTTTTGAAAGTGGGAGTCTCACGTCGGGTCTCCCGTCAGTCGGCTACCCCGTCGGCTACATAGTACTGAAAGTACTTATGAAAGGAAATTCGTTTTCGGTATAATTTATACCTTGTTTTTTTTTTTGTTTTGTTTGTTTTGGTACGTCATGCTATATTGGTCGCTGCAAAACACTTCTTATATGTAAACTATATATTTGTCACTTTAGTCCTAGATTGGAAAATTCAAAAATTAAATATTTTTGAAGTACTATTCATTCCACGGTCGTTTCTACTAGCTTGCTAGAAAATTACACTACTTTTTTGGCAAAAGCAAAGCATCGGAAGATAAAATTAAAATTATCCAATCCATATATCTCGACATTCGTTGGAGGTCGGAAATCGCATCAGAAAATATGAAGTGGAGGAGAATGAAGTCCATTAATAATAACATGCTTTGGCGTTGGAAGCACTTCGCAAGACTAAACGTTACTATTGAGTGAAAGCATTGCTTATACCACCAGTCCCATCTCTAAAAATAACTATCTATATATAAACACAACGACCCTGCTGCAACTTAGTTTAGGGTTTGAAAGTCCCCCTACCACTTTGAGGTATACTTTGCATGTGTTTAGAATATACTCATGTTTCCTCAGTAACAAAATACTGTCCCGTTCAATAAGTCCGTTCTGTCTTATCACCGTTTACTGGCTAAAAATATTACTTTAAAGAGACATGAGGAGATTTCCAGAAATAAGCACCCCCAATTTTTTTCGAACCCGGGGTTTTTTGCATATTTGGAATGCTTTCCAATGTATTAGAAAACACCTGAAGTGAATAAGCCGAATACGCCGTCTTTATGTAATAATATGACGATTTAGTACTTTCTGTCGTGTACTCTCCGTCACTACATCAATCACAATTGGAAAAATCAATGGCGAAAGTACAGAACCTTGATGCACACCTATCTTCACTTCAACCTCCTCAGACCTCTTCAAGGTACCATTTTTGTCTCCGCCTGAAATTTGGTCGGCAGAGACTTAGTGATTCCCTTTTCTGTCTTTCTGTCTGTCTGTCTGTCCTGTCAGGCTGTTGTCTTCTTCGCCGTCCGGGTTCACCCCCCGCCTCTTGTTGTATATGTACATTATCTGGAGTGTCCGTAAGGCTACGATGGTGTAAACGTGTGGAAAGAAGCGGGTCCATGGTTCTCGACCTGATAGATTGTGGCGTAAAATATGCTAATTACGTATCTAATTTGCATAATTTAAGAAATTTTTCCCACCATGCTTGTGTACATTTTCAAGGAGTTCCGTAAGGCGTATAATATATAGCTTGGTGGAAGGGAGCGGGCTGGAGAGTTCTCGACTGATTAGATTTTGGTCGATTTCGGCGATACACATTATGCATATTTAATTATTAGCTCCTTTACATACCTAAGCCGCCTATATATCACTTACTTTCCAATGCTAACCAGATGCGCACCATAATAGGCTCTCATGCAGTGAAGGAATTTTGTGTTCCGATGTACCGTTCAAAAATTATAGCAATTAACGCTGATTTTTGTGCGGGGGTGTTGGGGAGGTGGTTGGGGTGGTTGCGGGTTGTTGGGGAGAGGGGGGCGGGTTGTTTGTGCGGCCTTTTGACGGGTTTTGGGGCGGGGTTGGTTGTTTTGGGGTGTTGGGTTGTGTTTTTGTGTTTTTTAAGTTTTTGAGTTTTATTGATTTTTTAGTTTTTTTCTTTTTTTTACTTTGTTTCTTTATTTCTTTATAATTTTGGTTTTTGTTCGTTCTCCTCTCTGCAATCCCCCACTGTATCTGCTTTGCACAACTTCTTTGGGAATGCTATGTCTTGTAACAGTGCCCATCTGGTGTGCTGCCTCTTCTTTGTCCCTTAGCAGCTATAAACGCGAAAGCAGGCGAGACTTGTTGGTTCGAGAACCGCCTTGTTTCTCATATCCTTAAATGCATCCTTCTTTCCTCATTATCGGCTCCTTCACCTCTGCATTTCACCACCCAGTATCTCTCCTGTCTCGGAAACGTTTATAACCATCAAAAGGAAAAATCCAACCATTTTTCATTTTGACCCCTTAATATGAATCCCCTCCCCTCCCCCCTTCCTGGATTCTGCCCACACTTTCACGATAGGCACCCCCCGCTACCTTTGTTCATTACCTTCCAAAGAAACAATCCACTGAGAACTGATCTCTTGTCTGCTCTCCACGTCACATAAAGTCTCTCCACATGACCCAACTATAAGGTTTTCATAATGCCAAAATATCACAGGTTTGATGGTTTTGAGGTTGAGATTTGCTCCTAAGTGTGAACGCCTATTAAGAATATAGCAATTCCTCTCCTCTCACAAATGGTATTTACACACTCGTCTAACCAAAAACTCTTAATCATTATCATTAGCTTGTTTATAATGGGTTTAATACAGTATTTTCAGTTGGCAGTTGAATAAACCTTCGGACAATCAGGTGATTATCCGTTTCATAAGACATGTGTTAGCAGTCTACAGAAATAGCTTAGAAGCAGTGAGTATTACAATTTTTCATTCGTGCTGTTTAATGGGATTTCAACTTTGCATTAATTTAAAGTACCCGCAAGCAACCTTTGGGGGGGGCTCCTTTCAAATAGGTTTTATTTGAGCAAATTAATGAATATTCTCTGCCTGTTTCTGTTAGAAGCCTCTTTACCCGATATCTAGCAAAATATGCATAACAAAAATAGAAGGTTTGGCATCACAAATGCTCCACACAGTAACTTAAATATGACAGGGGTGGTGGATTCTTCAGGATTTTCCGCCCGATTTCAGGATTTGTTATTTCAAATTATCCGTACTTTATTTAATTTCAGCCCGATTCTACGCATTTTAGTCGAGATTCTTACTCTGTTTTTTCAGATGTTGGTACCCATTCACCCATGAATTTTCCTTTTTCCGCAAAGCCAATAACACACCCCTGATATGGCGTTGAGGTCTTGTGTAGCTTCACCAAATATGCAGCCTGAGGCCTTTGTTGCTTTTACTAAATATGGGCCCTAGACTTTCGTGCTTCACCAAAATATGAGCCTGATCGAGGCATCTATATCCTCTACAAATATGGGCTGAGGTTTCTGGAGCTTTACATTTTTTTCCCAAGTTTTCATGCCATAACTTCATAAATACCATGGTATGTCCTATAAAGTTTTACCTTTTATGATACAAATATCACTGAATCTAATAGATGGCCTGAAAAACCTTCTTGAGCTAGACCTCCTTTAATAGCAAAATTAAAAAACAAATGAACATGAGAAAATCATTAATATAAGTAAACATGTGAAGAAAAAAGCTATACTTCATAGAATATATTTTTAGTGGCCACTAATATGTAAAATGTCAATTTTGGTATCAGTTTGATATTGCAATGTACCAGGGCATGCTCTAAACCCACATAAGACCACCGTTCTCAGAACAGCTTTAGCTTCTCCCAAATAGGCTGGGCTTTTGAGCTTAAAACCAAATATGGGACTTGAAGGTGCTGTTACCAATTGGTTTGGGACCGAAAACCCCAATTTACCCGGAAGTAGCTTCTCACTTTGATATCAAGATGAAAGGCTGTATTTTTTTTTTTCATTGTTTGTCAATTTTTCAACTTCCGAAATCCCATTTCTTTTCCTCTTTCCCCAATACCGAAAAAACTGATTGTTTTAATGGTTAACTATCAACAATTAGCACAGTCGTGAATAGGGTCTGACCTTGTGCATTATCATTTCTAATATCAAAACTGCAAGTTGGTTTCCCATGATACTTGATGGGAAGTGCATGTAAGTACCAGGCTCCCATTTCAAGTAGAGAACATGATACACAAAATTGGAACAAGCACCTTTAAGGGTTTTGTAGCTTTTACCAAATGCAAGACCTGAGACTTTTGTAGCTCTTAGAGGAAAGGTTGAAAATTGTTGCATAAAACAAATATTTATTGGATAATTATTTTATTCAAGCATTAAGGTAGGATTATCGGCTACGGCTTCATGCCCAGATCTTGTTGAAATTCTCATAAAATGTTGGTAAATGGTGGAAAGAAACATGTGTGCCAAATTTTAATTTCTTCCAAAAAGGCGTTTTAGAGATATGTCACGTAATGCGTTTTCAAATTCCCATAGACTTTGTACAGGGGCTGATTTTGGCAGTATAGAAAATGACCAAAATGGGGCAATTTTGTGAAAAACTACACATTTTATTTCAATTATTTCTCAAGTAATTGATGAGTTATACGATTGGTGTTTGTTTTTAATGGTTAAAGAAATATAAAAAATCCATACAATTTTTTTTTTCTGTGTGTCATCAAAAACAAAGAACAGGTGGTCGCAACAACACTTTTTTGTTGAAGTATTTCTAGAAAAACTGAAGTATCCACTTTTCATAATTTTTCCTAGAAGAAACTACAACTCCCTTGGTGATGAATAAGGTGTCATATGAAAGGAAATCAATTTTAGAAAATTCTCACGTTAGATTTTGCAGATTGAGTGTTTCTATTTGAAATAATAGGTGTTTTTAATTTTCCCTAAATTATTTTTCCCTAAAATAATTGTTTCTAAAGAATTAAACACTTGATTCAAAAAGCCAACGTGAGATTTTAGGTATTTTGATTATACACACACCCCTAAAGTTTCAGCTTAAAAGCACCTTCCATTTAGGCTGGGAAAAATTATTTATTGTAAAAATTAGGGAATTTTTAAAAAATAAATAAAAACACTAAAACAAATCATGCAGTGTTGAAACTGCAAAAAAATGTGAAGGAGAGTTCAATCCTTATCATAATCAAGTTTGGACTAAATTGAATCAGGGGTTTTTGATTTTAAGGTCATTTTTCTGCAAGACCATTTTATCCGATGATCCTACCTTAAGTAGTAAAATGATAACAAATTGTTATGAAAATGTGGACTTTTCACAGCCATATGTGTCATTGCATTGCTTTTATGACTGCAGGCTAAAGAGGCTTTTATGCCACATGGCAAACATTACAAGCCAGAGTTTATACAGGCACATGGGGATGGCTTACACTATAAAAAGAAGATTAAGAAGGAAAAGCCTTGGATGGATAGCCCTCAAGGCTCACCTGCAATGAAGGTACAATGGTATACAAACAATTAATGTTTACGAGTGCAGATGTAAAAATATTTTCATGAGTTGAAAGATGAAATGTTCCATTCAACATATAAACCATGTTAAACGGAACTTTACATCTTTCAACAAATTTAAATATTCTTTCCATTGCACAAATGAAAAACATTTGTTCTATATAACATCTAAGTAGATCCTTGTCATTAAGCTCTTGCTGGCTAGGCCTAAATGATGACTTACAATTTACATTTTCCAATTCAGGGCCTATCAATTTCTATATACTGCATCAAACCTGGTCTGAACAAACTTCTATTGGAATTCCAAGTAGGACCTGCTGCAAAATATCTTTGCCAGACCAAAACTGAAACAACATTGTGTGCCATTGTTTGTTCAGCTCATGCAGAGACTATCTACAAAAGCTGAGACTTGTTGCAACACCAACAGCATTGGTCATAATATTACATTATAGCCAAGGCAAAGTTCTGTTTAAGTGCATGTATTAGGTGACCCACATCTTGGTGGAGATACAAGAGGCCTGCAATAGAACGAAATGTATCAAACCAAAATACATGCCGATTGGGACAAAAATGCACACTATGTGACGTAAGCATACATGTACAATATATTGAATGACATGCCCTGTAATCCTCCAGTAAGCGAGGTTCAACTAGGGTGTTATATAATATCCTATAAAACATGCGTAGCCTCGATCACCATATGGAGTTGGAGGCACAAGTTGTTGATATCCTCATGAATGTGAATGCAAGATGTATTTGTGTCCTAAAAGATTATTTGTTGCATTAAATGTACATTGGTGTTAGGAAAGTTATTTGTATATTTAATATGCACGTCATTGACTGCTACCATGTCAACAAATTTGTGTGTTAACAATGTGCTGTTGTGACAGTCAGATTTGTAGATTTCTTCAACAGAATTTATTTACATATTTATCATGAGATTTGGAAAAGATGAGGTTAATAACCATACCTCAGCTTTGGACACACCCAGAATTACTGTTTATGCATTTGTGTGTAAGAGATTTTTAATGGATATAACCATATAACTAGGAGATTGTGAATAACATAAAAACTTTATAAAACAGGGTCTCTGTTTGGTGGGGGTAGAAGTATAATCCATTGTTGGATAGTAAGTGGTCCTAAGTGTGTTGGATGTCTGTGGTTAAGTTGTGTGTGTATATATATACACCTGGCACAAAAAGTATCTCGGCATGTTTTTCAATAAGTTTTGTGCCAAAACATCTCGCTTGTAAAAAAGCGTGCAGAAATTGCTGAGATAGAACGCCCGAAAGACGCAAACCTCCAAAACCAAAAGTTGCAGTTTGTGGAAGGTCATTTCAAAGTCATGCGCGGTCATCCAAGGTCAAATCACTAAGTATGTGGTAGGATGATGAAACTTGGTGGGTGTGGTCAACATTCAGTGCCAACAAATTTGAAGGTCATTTGTGGTCATTCAAAGTAAAATCACTAAATCACAAATGGTTGTATATGTGGTCACCTACCAAAAAAAACCCCACTTATTTCCACAAGCAATCCACTTTTGTGTATGTGTATTGTGTAACAATGATTGAGAAAAAATTAAACTGAAAAATACAGTAACAAATGTAAGTGATAACAATAACAATTTCTGAGGTAGGAATATTAAGAGAATGCTGGCGTGCTGTGCATTTACAATTCCCCCAACTAGTGAAATACAGAACTGCAAATACAGGCCCTGTACAGGTGTATAGATTTTGATCTGGCTTGCTGTACTCACTGATTGACCATAATGACATACATATGTATGTATGTTTCTTGTCAACCAAAAAGGTCTCTTCTCCAACCACAAGGCAATGACTGATTTACATGATTATCATGTTTTTGAGGAGTCCAAGTGTTGAATATATTGGATCCGAAACATGATAATCATAAAATTGGATGATTTACGCCCAAACTTTATTGGTCTCGCTCCGAGTTTTAAAATATTGGTACATGTATGTGGGTAGTAGTGGACACATGTATTATGCATGCTGTTTGTCATCACCAAATGTGCATATTAAGTACCTTGTTTGCAATTTGTTCTGATTGGCTAATAACAAAAAAGGGTCCACACTACATGAGTACACAAGCTGAGAACTGCAAAGTTCTAGTTAAAGGTTCATGTGACATATTTGCACTTTTCATGCATATCACATATCTTACAGACTACACCTTCTATTCACCCACTGAGAGCTTTTCTCAAGAACATAACCAACAATTGCCCTTCCCAACTGACAGAAACGGATAGGTGGTCTTTCTCCCTTGCACACGCCACAGTGGGGTTGGGGGGAAAGGTCCCAGCGAGGCTCCAAATGGACAGATGTTAAAAATGTGATGAAAAAGGTGGGTTGTCCAGACCTCATGGATCCTCCCCTGTATCTGCCTATGGCACTCCTTTAAGCAGCAGGCAGTGGTTCTTGTTCCTTCTCTCCAGTGATGTCTGACAGAGTAAACATAGTGTACATATGGAAGACTTATTACCAAAATGCCAAGTTCAAAGGAGTAAGTCTAAGGTATGAGGCTGAAGATTTCACATTACACCTAAAAGTGATGTTAAATGTAACATCAAATTTTAATATTTGTATTTCTAAACACTGTTCATATGTCATTGATCTTTTTCAGCATTCTAGAGCAGATAATGACCAATCAGAAGGAATCACCTTTTCAATGAGGCCAGCACCCACAATACAGACCAGAAAGGTTAGATATTCCATCTTTGTTTTGGTTAAAACAGAGTGTCCTAAAAGTCTTGCTGCCATTTTAAGCCTGCTTACAGAAAATTTGAATATAGGTCTGAAAGGATGAAACTTGTACAACAATTTTAATAACAAACATGACCACATTGTTTATACTCCTGCTGTTCTAGAGCAATCTTCAAATACCGTATCTCATTTTCACACTGAATACAATTGAGTTAAGCATTCCTGCATTCCTTCCTAAATGTGCACTACTTAGCAAGCTCATTCAAGCACATTTATAGCATATCAGGTCCGTATGTAGGATTAATTGTTAAGGGGATGCAGGAATTTAAAAAAAGAGGACTTTTTAAAAGTAGACCTAACTCCCCCTAATAGTGGGCCTTTTTTGATTTTGAACATTTAATCACCAAAAAGTGGACTAATTTGTCAAATTTTCCCTATATTTTGGACCTTTTTATTGAAAAAATCAGCAAAAAGTGGACCTTTCACCCCTTTTGTAGAAGTTGGGGGTGCGACTGAGAATGGCGAATTTGGGATAACTTCTGTCTGTGAAGCCAAGAGGATTTCAGAACATTGCCAGCAATGGCGGCTGCTATCTCTGAGGACTCCTAGTGATTCCAAGGGAGGACAGTGTAAGTACAAAGTAAGTGCAAGTGCAATATTGGAGAGTAGGGGTTGAATTCCAACTATTGGTTTACAGCCTGTGTGTTCGAAGGTTGCATCTTGATAGCCGACGGCTAGCCTACAAGTATTCACCATCAAAATCACTGGCCAAGGACATGAGCATCTGATTTCCATGCATGTGCATGGTGTGGATAGTCTACATTCTTTGCCACAATAATATGTGAGTTTTAGTCATGTAAGCAGTGAAGGTGATATTACCTGCAAATCTCATCGATTGACATGCCATATTTACTGCTTCAGGATAAACACTGTCAAAACATTGCTAGTCTGAAACAGTGCTATTCCAAACATAGAATATCCATAAACACTGCACTCGTCCCAATTCTTAATTTGAGCTAGCGATGTGCAGTGTTACTACAAATTAACAAAAGAATAACCACAACAAAGAACGTCTACAGATTCTCATACTTTCCCAGGACCATTCCAGAGTGGAACGACTTGACGGAAGAGACTATTAGCACACCTAATGCTAATATCTTCAAGAATAGACTTTAAGCCAGTTTCCTTGTTCACAATTGCACATTATCTATATCATGCTCTTGTCTTAGATCAACAACATATTTTTTTACCCTTGACCTAATATGTCACCATAGTTGGCGATAAGAGAAGATATCAGTAGCTTCCCACAATGCATTGCCTCCAATGGAGATGTTTGTACAGGTAGTCATGTGAATCATTAGAGATGAAACATTCTTCAGTCTAGCGTTGTTTCAGACTAGCATCCTTTCAGACTAGCTAAGTTTGGACTAGCAACATTTTGGACAGTGGCGTAACCAGACCTTTGCAAATGGGGGACAGTTTCGACAAGCGATGTTTTGGACTAGGGATGTTTCAGGCTAGGGACATTTTGGACTGGTGTAACACCAGTCCTCTGACTGTGACAGTCCCGTAAACAATTTTCATGTTCGTTCGTCATGCTCTGTTTAGAGCTTATGCGGTTGCGAACATTGCAGAGCTTCAACAGCACAGGGACATGACAACAGCCCCATGATCATGCAGTGGGCACCCAGCAACCCCGAGTGCATGGCATAGCAGAGTCGCAAGCTCGGAACTTTCAATCATTCTGTGCACGGGACGCAGTGAATTTCATCATTAACTGACTTTCAGTCAACATGCGCTACATCAAGACCTCAAAGAAGTCTGAAAGATGTGTTCAAATTTCTGTATTGAAAAAAATTAAATACTTTCCAATGGCACCGCCCAGAGGTGTCACCACTTTGCTGCATCACTGCCAATTCCCTAGATCGTTTGTTCTCGGATAACACTTTATTTATTAAGATTGAAAGTGTGTTATGTTCTAGAAGTAATTACTATGATTGGAATTCTAGTATTTCTAAACAATCATGCAATTATTGACAAGTGCGCTTAATCTTAATTGCAATTTGGGGAGCTGTTATGGGGAATATTATGATCTTTAAAGCCACTATCAGTGATTCAGACAAAAGAATCAAAATATTTGAAATTTGCAGGAATACCTTAAAAAAAAAAAAAAAAAAAAAACGATTCACATCGGTACCTGTACAAAAACCTCCATTGGAAGCAATGCATTGTGGGAAGTTACTGATATCTTCTCTTGTTGGCGATTGTATAACTATTAAGTTGAAGCTACCGACTTAACTCATTATCTAGATCCAGATAGCGACGTTTCTGTCAAGTGATGTTTCAGACTAGAGCCTGTTTCAGTCTAGCGATGTTTCAGACTAGCATCCTTTCAGACGAGCTAAGTTTGGACTAGCAACATTTTGGACAGTGGCGTAACCAGACCTTTGCAAATGGGGAACAGTTTCGACAAGCGATGTTTTGGACTAGGGATGTTTCAGGCTAGGGACATTTTGGACTGGTGTAACACCAGTCCTCTGACTGTGACAGTCCCGTAAGCAATTTTCATGTTCGTTCGTCATGCTCTGTTTAGAGCTTATGCGGTTGCGAACGTTGCAGAGCTTCAACAACACAGGGACATGACAACAGCCCCATGATCATGCAGTGGGCACCCAGCAACCCCGAGTGCATGGCATGGCATAGCAGAGTCGCAAGCTCGGAACTTTCAATCATTCTGTGCACGGGACGCAGTGAATTTCATCATTAACTGACTTTCAGTCAACATGCGCTACATCAAGACCTCAAAGAAGTCTGAAAGATGTGTTCAAATTTCTGTATTGAAAAAAATAAAATACTTTCCAATGGCACCGCCCAGAGGTGTCACCACTTTGCTGCATCACTGCCAATTCCCTAGATCGTTTATTTTCGGATAACACTTTATTTATTAAGATTGAAAGTGTATTTTATTCTAGAAGTAATTACTATGATTGGAATTCTAGTATTTCTAAACAATCATGCAATTATTGACAAGTGCACTTAATCTTAATTGCAATTTGGGGAGCTGTTATGGGAAATATTATGATCTTTAAAGCCACTATCAGTGATTCAGACAAAAGAATCAAAATATTTGAAATTTGCAGGAATACCTTAAAAGTGAAGGATAAGTCGAGAATTCTCCTAAGTTTTTTTTACAACTGAAAAATTTACAAAAGAGTAAGAAAACAGCAGTGTTCAAAAATATGAATTTCCATTAAATTATGTGTTTTAGTAAGTGTCCGTATGGACAGTAATTACTAAAATATTTGATTTTGTTCTTATTAGGTTGCTTTTGGGCATATAACTTGTAGGGTATGTTAGGATATCTATTGTTACAGACATGCAAAAATCTGATTTTTGATAATTGGTTTGATTTTCTGGTTTAGCAAATCACTCATATTGCCTTTAAGTGCACTTGGCCATCAGACACCTAGATGAAGCGTAATGATTGTGCCAATTTCCTGACAGCAGCATAATAATAATAGGCAACTGCGCTGTGATCTTGATGAAATGGCACTTTATAAAAGCCCTGTATTATTTTATTATTTATTCCACTGCCACTAGAATACATCAGCTGTCATACAAATGCTCTAGGCCAGTGGCGTAACTAGACATTTGCAAATGGGGGGCAGAAGGGGTGCCGAGGCATTTTCTGAGGCGGCGAATTTAGGTCCTTCTCCATAGACACTGTACAAACAGTCAGTTTATTTGGGGGCTGGCAGTGTGCAAGGGTTCTGAGCAGGGGGTGCAAGGCCCCCGACAAGGGTTACGCCACTGCCCTAGGCACACTCATGCTTTTGGGTGGCGCTCAGTGGGCAGTATTGCTAACAGTGGGCATATCACATCATTTTTTTGTTGCCTGCCTTAAGGACAGTGTCAACCCTGAGTTTCTAGAAAAGACCGATTGCTATCGTAGGAACGTTAAACCTCACCTTTTCGGTATTTTTGGAGTTATCTTGTCTGAAAATTTGCCAAATTTTGCGAAAATTGAACATTGAGAAAACCTGTGTTTTAGTAAAAAAGTGGCTTTTCACGCCATTTCAAGCTGTCTCTTTCTCAAATAACTTTACCTTTGAACTTCAAAATTGAGTATGTTGTGCAAGTGATGAAAATACATCTTTATGCACAAGAGAAGATACCAGTAGCTTCCCACAATGCATTGCTTCCATTGGAAGTTTTTGTACAGGTTGCCATGTGGATCGTTAGAGATGAAACGCTCTTAAAATGCAAGTTTGTAATCAGTACTGTCAATTTAGCCATGTTTCATCACTAACGATCCACATCAGTACCTGTACAAAAACCTCCATTGGAAGCAATGCATTGTGGGAAGCTATTGAAATCTTCTCTTTTTATGCACTATTGAATCAAACCTCTTTTGTCACTAACTCTAGAAATCAGAAGAAATTTAAATTTCATATGGTCTAAATTAGCGCTTTGTTTATATTTTCAAATATGATTTTTAATCCATCAATTCATTGAATTGATGGATTATTGTCATCGAGAGCGGCGTGTTTTAGTATGTCGGCTCTTATTTGCGAAACTAGTCGGCCGTTTTATGTCCGTTTTCCCCCAAAATTCGGCAAATTGTTCTGGAGGTAGTGGGCGTTTCGCCGTAGGTTTTATTTTTTGGAATTTTAGTGACGGGAGGCAATTTGGGAAAAAAAAAAAAAAAAAAAACTAGGCACACTCATGCTTTTGGGTGGCGCTCAGTGGGCAGTATTGCTAACAGTGGGCATATCACATCATTTTTTTGTTGCCTGCCTTAAGGACAGTGTCAACCCTGAGTTTCTAGAAAAGACTGATTGCTATCGTAGGAACGTTAAACCTTACCTTTAAGGTATTTTTGGAGTTATCTTGTCTGAAAATTTGCCAAATTTTGCGAAAATTGAACATTGAGAAAATCTGTGTTTTGGTAAAAAAGTGGCTTTTCACACCATTTCAAGCTCTCTTTCTCAAATAACTTTACCTTTGAACTTCAAAATTGAGTATGTTGTGCAAGTGATGAAAATCTTTATGCACTATTGAATCAAACCTCTGTCACTAACTCTAGAAATCAGAAGAAATTTAAATTTCATATGGTCTAAATTAGCGCTTTGTTTATATTTTCAAATATTATTTTTTGTTTTTCCAAGATGCATTCGCGCAAAAGTACATCAAAACACGCGCATGTTTCATTACGCAGCAAAAATTCACCACGCGACGCGATGCTGCGCCTTGGCCTGACGGCGTGTAATGTGCTTAAAGACAGTCTTAAGACCATGTGGTTTTTGTGACTTTAAATGGTCAAATAGCTGTTTTAAATCGGCAAAAAATACAACTCGGGATTATCTGCAGTGGATAACCTTTGTTGGTAATGATAGAGCACAGGTTGATGTTTAAAATGGTGCAAAAATCAGAAATTTGTGTAAAAACAAAAACACTAGGGTTGACACTGCCCTTAAGGCAGGAAGACACATAGGGATCACTTTTTATCAATCATACCATCGTGTAGATCCCTCAATTTTCATTGGATAATCGCCTCAATTTTCTGACTAGATATTTATCATACCATCAAGTAGTTTTAAGTGAAACATCAAAGGAGCCGCGTTCCTCGTATTTCCCGTATTATGTCAATGACTGTGTACCGTACGCGCTTACTAGCATAATACAGAAAATTATTATGCATCTGAAGCCTCCGTATGGTGCAATACTGCAGTGCGAGTAGCGCGTACCGCCCAACATTGCACAATACGCAAAAATATTGGGCAACTAATCAAGCAAATATACTCTCTTTTTGTAAGTTTTGAAGCCTTTTTAAAACTATTTTTGTCAAGTCAGCTTCTTCTTACATAATAATAATAATATTGGATGACTTTTTCGGTTGATACAGAAAATATCGCCCTCGCCAAGAAAATATCAGGCTCGTCTTCGACTCGCCTGATATTTGATCTAGGCTCGGGCGATATTTTCTGTTATCAACCTCAGCCATCCAATATTATATAAATATTAGGTCGATGACCGCGTATCCGAGGCGTACAAATACTTCGGAATAAACCATTATCGGAATGGGGGAGTACATGTGAATCGAGCATGCGGCAGGCTCTCACGGAGCGTGCGCTGGCCACATGTTGCTGGAAAACCCATGTTAAAAAAGCATGAAAACACACTTTTAAAATGCTAAAATCACAAAATTAATCTCCTTCTAATTAAATTAATTAATTTTAATGGTATGATAAATTCGTTATGAGGTTCAGCGTCGATATGGTATGGGAAATACCATGCGCTCAGTGCCATACTGGGTTCAGCCTTCGGCTTCACCCAGTATGACACTTCGCGCATGGTATTTCCCATACCATATCTCCGCTTCACCTCATAACTAATAATCCCGTATCACCCCCTCGGAGCGCGTCTCAACATCCGTATCATGTCAGTTAGGAACTGCGCATGCGTGACAATGCATCATGACAACAAAAATCCGAAAATTCGGCGTTCATTTTTGACGTAAATCTCTGCTCTAATTTGGCGATTTTTAGCAATGTTGAACCGAGTTGGAACAAGATTTCATCATAATCGCTCTCACATAAATTATACTAAAAGACTTTAAAATAGATCAATAATTTTGTTTGTGAATCAGAAAAAGATGAAAAAAAAAAAAAAAAAAAAGAACCGCGAAACCCGAGGGTCATTCAAGCCAGGTGATCGCAAAACACAGGTGATAGCCAAATCCGAGGATCGCCTAGTAAAATACTATTAAAGAAACCACCGGTCCAGAACTCTTATGGTATGTACTGAATGACCTCTTATGGCCCATATGCCCTTTTGACCGCCAATGACCCTACTTGACCTTTGACCCCAAAATATCTAAACATTCTTCCAAGTTAAGTTGTATAGCCACCAAACTTGCTCAAGATAACCACTGGCCAAGACCCGTGGGCTATATGTCAGTTGACCTGTAATGACCCTACATGACCTTTGACCCCACAACTACACATTCCCTAACCATCCCAATTGATGGATTACTGCATCATTGATGCACTCGTTTGTTTTTCCAAGATGCATTCGCGCAAAAGTACATCAAAACACGCGCATGTTTCATTACGCAGCAAAAATTCACCACGCGACGCAATGCTGCGCCTTGGCCTGACGGCGTGTAATGTGCTTAAAGACAGTCTTAAGACCATGTGGTTTTTGTGACTTTAAATGGTCAAATAGCTGTTTTAAATTGGCAAAAAATACAACTCGGGATTATCTGCAGTGGATAACCTTTGTTGGTAATGATAGAGCACAGGTTGATGTTTAAAATGGTGCAAAAATCAGAAATTTGTGTAAAAACAAAAACACTAGGGTTGACACTGCCCTTAAGGCAGGAAGACACATAGGGATCACTTTTTATCAATCATACCATCGTGTAGATCCCTCGATTTTCATTGGATAATCGCCTCAATTTACTGACTAGATATTTATCATACCATCAAGTAGTTTTAAGTGAAACATCAAAGGAGCCGCGTTCCTCGTATTTCCCGTATTATGTCAATGACTGTGTACCGTACGCGCTTACTAGCATAATACAGAAAAATATTAGGTCGATGACCGCGTATCCGAGGCGTACAAATACTTCGGAATAAACCATTATCGGAATGGGGGAGTACATGTGAATCGAGCATGCGGCAGGCTCTCACGGAGCGTGCGCTGGCCCCATGTTGCTGGAAAACCCATGTTAAAAAAGCATGAAAATACACTTTTAAAATGCTAAATTCACAAAATTAATCTCCTTCTAATTAAATTAATTAATTTTAATGGTATGATAAATTCGTTATGAGGTTCAGCGTCGATATGGTATGGGAAATACCATATCGACGCTGAACCTCATAACTAATAATCCCGTATCACCCCTTCGGAGCGCGTCTCAACATCCGTATCATGTCAGTTAGGAACTGCGCATGAGTGACAATGCATCATGACAACAAAAATCCGAAAATTCGGCGTTCATTTTTGACGTAAATCTCTGCTCTAATTTTAATGGTATGATAAATTTTTAGCAATGTTGAACCGAGTTGGAACAAGATTTCATCATAATCGCTCTCACATAAATTATACTAAAAGACTTTAAAATAGATCAATAATTTTGTTTGTGAATCAGAAAAAGATGATTTTTAGGGCTGTTTATTTTCAAAGGTTCTTGTCGCTGAAAATTTGTCACCCTTGCACTCATTTAAAACAATATGCCTATAGTCAATTTACCGTAAAGTATTGTTTGTTTTGTGAATCACCCTTATAATTTTCTTAAGGCCATATTTTTGTGCTTTTTTTGTTCTGCTTGGGTATGATAAAATCGTTATTAGGTGAGTTTTTAGGTGATACGGATTATATCTAGTCTAGGATTCTGTATCTGGACTCGAGCTGCGCCCTCGCCCGATACAGACTCCTCAACTGGATATAATCCGTATCACCCCAAAACTCACTAATAACTAATAGTCCACTGTTGATGCCTGTTGATGATGTCTGTTGTTGTTGATGTCTGTTGATGTGAAAAAGGGGTTACATTTGCCTGTAATATCTGCAAACTTTGATGGATTTAAACCAAACTTAAGTCATAGATGCAACATGGGATCCCTCATTTGCTGATGAGGTCAAAGGTCTCATACCGAGGTTAAAGGTCATGTGAGGTCCAGTTGTAAGATGGCTGAAAATGTAAAATTGACCTCAATTGAAAAGTTGAAGTTCAGTTGGAACCAAACTTGAGTCATAGGTGCAACATTGGATCCCTCATTTGTTGATGCGGTCAAAGGTCACATGCCAAGGTCAAAGGTCATATGAGGCCTATCATTTACAACATTATAGCTCATTTGAAGCAGCTTAGTGCAACTCAGAACAAAAATAATTTTTGAAAAGCAACTTTTGGTTTTTGAGTTTTGCCTGTAAACGCTTGCTCAATTTGGCAAATATTTCATTTATTGAAAACCCCGTAATTTTTTCATAAATATTTTTTCCAGCTTAGATCATGTCCTTTTAAGCTAAAACTCCAGGGATGTGTTTATAAATTAAAACACCTAAAATCTCACTGGTGACCGGTTATGTTTAATTATTGCTGGTTCCCAAATTTTGAGACACACTTAGTGTTAAGAAAAGGCACTGAGCCCATAGAGCTATGCACTAAATTTTAAAAGCTATGCGCTTGGGAAGCTGAGACAAACTATTTTTTGGCCTAAATATTCATGCCATATAGGAAAATCATCTGCACAACTTTGACTGGAAGTTCTTGATTGCATGAAAAAATGATCGAATTCATCCATACATTCACTTTATATTCCATTTTAATAAAATGTACGGATTAATCCATGTCATCATACAGAATAAATATCATATAAATGTATTTTGTTTTGTAGAGGAAAGGCCGACCACCTGTACATCACAAGGACTATACAGATGAAATCCCCACTTCTGGCTCGTCAAGTTATAAAAGCAACAAAGTGAAGACTGAATTTGTGAAGAGGGAAGGCCCCAAATGGGATCCTGCAAGACTAACCCCAGAGTCCTTGTTTGTGATGGGAGCAAGAGCAAACAAGTACGTAGAATTACAAAAGCCAAAGGGGAAAATGAATAGATAGCTCAAAGGTCCGTTTCATGATTCAGGCATCTTCATCTTTCTTGTGGTTCATTAATCATTAGGGATACTCAAAAAAGGTCATTTCCAAAATTACCAGTTGATGTCATGAGCAAATGTTTGTATCAGTGACTCAGAAGCCACTGTGTTGTAATTTCTGTTCATTTATAAGACCAAAAATACAAAATTATAAATTTGTTGTCTGCAGTCTGCCATATCATCCTTGCATTTCCCAACATGTCTGCTTTTTTTGTGAGGGAGGGTTGTTAGGTCCATTCATGCTTCACTGTGATGCAGTTCATGCTTCACTGTGCTGCAGTGCAGTAGGGGTGGATGGGGGCCGTCTCTGACTAGTGCAGCAGCAGCGCAGTTCAAATTGCATTGAGCTGCTGCTGTGCTGGGTCGGAGATGGTTTCGTCCAGGTTTGCTGCACTACGATACAGTGTGGTGAAGTAAGGATGGACCTTTAGGGTTATTAAGTTTGGGTGGGTTGGTGTGTGGCATGTGGTATGGGTTTTTGGTGGTTTGTGGTTATTGGGTTATTGGACATGTTGGGGTTCCTTGTTCAATGAGATATGGCTGTCTGATTTCTTGTTTTTAAATGAAAATTCAGTGCAATATTTACAATATTTTGTTTTTTATAAATTGTGTTGTGCTTTGCCTCAGTGAGTCGGAGGAATCACATCATTTGGATGACAGCGGTTTCTTGCTCCTGATTTCCTCCTGGCTAGCTCACTGAGGCAATTTTAATTTTTATATTTCTTTTTCTTGATATGTCTGTATATTGTTCAATTTTGATGTTCTTAGCCAAATATGTAAATAAATAAATAAATTTGAGTATATCAAATCTTCTTCACATAAGACTAGGCACCTATACTCAGGGGCGGTGCCGGGGGTAGCAAGGGGAAAGCCCCCACGGCCCCACCCCACCCCGAGAGTTTCAAAATAAAGGGAAAACGGGGTTTAAGCAATAAATTGCATAAAAATTATTTTTTTTACCTATATGAGGTAATGGTGTAATGTTTCTCCCCTTCTATGATTATGATTTTCGCCTCTCCTATGATTTTGCCCTGGTGCTGTCCCTGCATATACTGTACTTAGGCCAACAATTCAGATGAATATGAAGGTATATACTGTAAAAGGTTTTATATACTGTATATTCTCTTATAGGGCAGGAAAAAATACCAAATTTCCTAGAAACACAATTAAAACTTCCCTCCAAAATTGCAAAATTTCCCTTCAATTCTTAAAGAGATAAGCAGTGATTTGCTGATCTGAAACAGCAACAAAATTATCAAAATTGATATTTTGGTATTTTGGTTACTGGCATGGATGTGCTAACATAACCGGCAAGTGGTTAGCTTGAAATCCATGCATTAAAGAAGATAAGACAGTACTTTTGTAATTTTCTGTAATTTCTGTACGTGCATATAAACATGAACATGACTCTTCAATAAATTCCCCTGGGGTGTTGCATTTTTGTGTCATTTGCACATGCGTGAATGTATGTGTATGTATGCATGTGTGTGCGTATGTATGTGTGTGCGTGTATGTGTCTATATGTGTGTTTAAGTTTCCGTAACCTTTTTCAAATTGTTGTGCATGGATACCTTAACTCCAATTGCCACCAAACACAGGTCATAGGTGCACTCTATAGATTTGCATGTCATGGTAGGGTCAAAGGTCATTAGAGGACAACTTGTGCAGAGAGGGAAGGGATGGTGGGTTATGAAAGCAGGCTATACTATACTTTGTATTTTCTGAAGTATGAAGTGACGACGCGCGCGTATACCCAGTGCCGCCTTTCAGTTGCAGCGCGCTTGTGCTTTGCCTACACGCGCACTGAAAGTTGGTGCAATGTATACGCCTGCGTCGCTACTTCGTACTTCGATCTGGACAGAGTATAGTGGTTTGAGAACTGCGTTGTTAAAAAATACAGCATTCATGGAACACCTGTCATCTGCTGTTGCAGTTTGTGAATGGGGACAAAGGTCACATGAGGTCCCCAACAAGTGGGAGGGCTGTTGTATCTAAGTGTCATGCAAATCGATTAACATAATGTGGAATACACAAAGCAATTGGATAATTCTGACCATTTTGGGGCCTTGACCTCTAATGACCCCTATACTTTGATTACCACCAAATAGGTGGGAATTATTCGGTTGTTATCGTTCTGCACGTAAAAGTAAACCAAACGGACTCGAGCGTTTGCACAGAATCACGCGTGCCCCGCATAACATAAAAGCTGCGTCTCTTGCGTTGTATTGCGCCTACATTATTCCATATCAGTTCGCACTGTTATGAGGCCCGCGTATTTGGTGGTAATCAAAGTATAGATGAGTGTGTTTTTTGAAAAAAAAATTACATAAAAAGTGGCGGGACATTTATTAGAGGGGGAGCATTTATTAGTGCTGGGTCGTGTACATGTTTAAATGTGTACACGAACGGAAGAAAGCCCACAAAGTCCCCCTACAAAGAGCTAAAAAAAGCCCAAAAAAGATTTTTTGAGTGGAGCGAGCCAAAAATGAGGGTTTTATGCTTTTTTGTCGAAAAAAGGTTAACATTTCGGTAAAAAAGTTCAAATTCAGAATTCAAAATGCACCCAAGAAGAGTCATCCAAAATAATAATATATTTCATTTAACATCAATTTCAATTGTCACCTTGTGCTTTACAGAGCTTTGGGACTTGGAGCCACAAGAGGAAGACTGTACATTAAACACCCAGATTTGTTCAAGGTAGCGATGAATTCATGACAAACAAGTAACTAAGTCATTTAACATACCCTAAGTAAAATGTGAGAACTTGAAAAGAAGTATTCTAAAACCATGACTTCTGTGTCCTTAGTTTTTTTCATAGAAAGGGCATAATTGATGGCTGTATAAGACCCTGTACCACTACAAATTTCACTATTTCAACAAAGATAAATTAATCTTGATTAGCTGCAGGTGCAACAAATGATTTCAAGGCATGTCTATATATTGTGTGATGTGTTGTTATTTCATATAGATTAATTAGAAAGGTAAAAAAAAATTTTTTGAAAGGTAAAAAGAACATTGATGTGATATAATGCCATGGGCAGAACAGTTTCTTAGCTACCAAAGAGACCCTCCCCCAATCTATTTGGACAATTTTAAAGGAAATTACAAAAAGCATGTCAAATTCATGTTGGGCCACTCTCTGTTAGAAGCTGTTCAGGGTATTGGGCATGGTGAAAGCTGTGGAAACATTGGGATAGTTGACAAAAAAAAAAAAAAAAAAAAGGATTAATCCATGTCATCATACAGAATAAATATCATATAAATGTATTTTGTTTTGTAGAGGAAAGGCCGACCACCTGTACATCACAAGGACTATACAGATGAAATCCCCACTTCTGGCTCGTCAAGTTATAAAAGCAACAAAGTGAAGACTGAATTTGTGAAGAGGGAAGGCCCCAAATGGGATCCTGCAAGACTAACCCCAGAGTCCTTGTTTGTGATGGGAGCAAGAGCAAACAAGTACGTAGAATTACAAAAGCCAAAGGGGAAAATGAATAGATAGCTCAAAGGTCCGTTTCATGATTCAGGCATCTTCATCTTTCTTGTGGTTCATTAATCATTAGGGATACTCAAAAAAGGTCATTTCCAAAATTACCAGTTGATGTCATGAGCAAATGTTTGTATCAGTGACTCAGAAGCCACTAAAAATACAAAATTATAAATTTGTTGTCTGCAGTCTGCCATATCCTCCTTGCATTTCCCAACATGTCTGCTTTTTTGTGAGGGAGGGTTGTCAGGTCCATTCATGCTTCACTGTGATGCAGTTCATGCTTCACTGTGCTGCAGTGCAGTGGGGGTGGATGGGGCCGTCTCTGACTAGTGCAGCAGCAGCGCAGTTCAAATTGCATTGAGCTGCTGCTGTGCTGGGTCGGAGATGGTTTCGTCCAGGTTTGCTGCACTGCGATGCAGTGTGGTGAAGTATGGATGGACCTTAAGGGTTATTAAGTTTGGGTGGGTTGGTGTGTGGCATGTGGTATGGGTTTTTGGTGGTTTGTGGTTATTGGGTTATTGGACATGTTGGGTTTCCTTGTTCAATGAGATATGGCTGTCTGATTTCTTGTTTTTAAATGAAAATTCAGTGCAATATTTACAATATTTTTTTTTATAAATTGTGTTGTGCTTTGCCTCAGTGAGTCGGAGGAATCACATCATTTGGATGACAGCGGTTTCTTGCTCCTGATTTCCTCCTGGCTAGCTCACTGAGGCAATTTTAATTTTTATATTTCTTTTTCTTGATATGTCTGTATATTGTTCAATTTTGATGTTCTTAGCCAAATATGTAAATAAATAAATTTGAGTATATCAAATCTTCTTCACATAAGACTAGGCACCTATACTCAGGGGCAGTGCCGGGGGTAGCAAGGGGAAAGCCCCCACGGCCCCACACCACCCCGAGAGTTTCAAAATAAAGGGAAAACGGGGTTTAAGCAATAAATTGCATAAAAATTATTTTTTTTACCTATATGAGGTAATGGTGTAATGTTTCTCCCCTGCTATGATTATGATTTTCACCCCTCCTATGATTTTACCCTGGTGCTGTCCCTGCATATACTGTGCTTAGGCCAACAATTCAGATGAATATAAAGGTATATACTGTAAAAGGTTTTATATACTGTATATTCTCTCTTATAGGCCAGGAAAAAATACCAAATTTCCTAGAAATCAAATGCGTTTCTCTATTCCAGTCATCGGCATGTATGCATCTGGTATTTTCATGATTTTTGCGATATTTTATTGGAAAACATGGGGCATGTGTTTTTTGAAAAAAAATTTACATAAAAAGTGGTGGGACATTTATTAGAGGGGGAGCATTTATTAGTGCTGGATCGTGTACACGTTTAAATGTGTACACATTTAAATGTGTACACGAACGGAAGAAAGCCCACAAAGTCCCCCTACAAAGAGCTCAAAAAAAGCCCCAAAAAGATTTTTTGAGTGGAGGGTTTTATGCTTTTTTGTCGAAAAAAGGTTAACATTTCGGTAAAAAAAGTTCAAATTCAGAATTCAAAATGCACCCAAGAAGAGTCATCCAAAATAATGATATATTTCATTTAACATCAATTTCAATTGTCACCTTGTGCTTTACAGAGCTTTGGGACTTGGAGCCACAAGAGGAAGATTGTACATTAAACACCCAGATTTGTTCAAGGTAGCGATGAATTCATGACAAACAAGTAACTAAGTCAGTTAACATACCCTAAGTAAAATGTGAGAACTTGAAAAGAAGTATTCTAAAACCATGACTTCTGTGTCCTTAGTTTTTTTCATAGAAAGGGCATAATTTGATGGCTGTATAAGACCCTGTACCACTACAAAATCACTATTTCAACAAAGATAAATTAATCTTGATTAGCTGCAGGTGCAACAAGAGATTTCAAGGCATATATATTGTGTCGTGTGTTGTTATTTCATATAGATTAATTAGAAAGGTAAAAAAAAAAAATTTGAAAGGTAAAAAAGAACATTGATGTGATATAATGCCATGGGCAGAACAGTTTCTTAGCTACCTAAGAGACCCTCCCCCAATCTATTTGGACAATTTTAAAGGAAATTACAAAAAGCATGTCAAATTCATGTTGGGCCACTCTCTGTTAGAAGCTGTTCAGGGTATTGGGCATGGTGAAAGCTGTGGAAACATTGGGATAGTTGACCAGTTCTTTGCAGTAGGCCGCCCTTCTTGGAAGATCATTATTTTGCAAAGAGTGCATTCCTCTGCTGGATGTGGTATGGATGCCAGCCCAAATCAATCCTTGTGATACGGTTAAACGATGATGGAGTCAAGTAATAGTGTACTCCAACTTTTGCTCATACTTGGATTTCTTTGGAGTGCCCTTCTTACTCTGTTCTTGCTGCTGTGCCTTCCACTACTGTCTCTGTTCCTATTTAAGCTCACTCCATGTCTGTATTCCTGTTTGGTTAGTGACTTCAAGGAATCTGTTAAGAAAACAAGTGAATAGTTTCTACATGGCTCTTGATATGGATGAAAGTTGTCACCATATAGACACATGCTCTTTAGTGGCAAATTGTAGCTGTTGATGGTTACCAGGCTGAGGACCAGCCATCTTGAAGTAATGTTCAATGTGTAATGCTTCAATTTGAATCAGAGACACAATGCGGGGTTTTTTTACAATCAATACTACTACCTGAATTAAAACATTCAAGTGTTAACTATGTTCAATACCTTTTCACTTCTTACCAGGATTAAACATATACAGATGAAAGTGGCCAACTAAAATTTACACCCTATCACTTTATTGATTGTATCTGTGGCAACAAAGAGGTCAAATGTGAAGTATGCTCAAATGGTACCAAATAGATATGCCATCAGGTGGTCTTATAAACATGTTAAGGTTATGTTATGTTAGGTTATCATGCAGTGTTTTGTACTTAGAACACAAGCCTGGCCTTCAAATATATATAACCACCACAAAAATTTTACTTCAATCATTCCTGTGGTTTTGATAATACGAGCAATAAACACATTGCAATGCTCCATAGACTTCCACGGTAATAATAATACATTTAACCATAAAAATGGTTGTTTACCCCTTCTATCCCTGTAATGACTTGGATTTGGAAATTTAGGGTGATAATGAGAAAAGAAATACCGTTCATATGATATCAAATTGCTACTGCTTCTGGTTAAATCAAGTGCCCAATCCTGGCAATTGGAACACAAACCTTTAACAAATTGGTCCTTGTAAAGCTTACTCTTGAAATATAAATGGTAGCCATTTGATTGATGCTGTTACTTTTGTATGTTATAGTACTCTGGCGACTCAGATGACAAGCAATGGTTATATGAACATCATCTAATGCCAGCAACAGGGGGCAAAGCATACATGCTGTTACTAGACGATATTATAGAATTAGCAGAAACAGATGAATACAGGTGAGAAACTTATCTACACTAAAAGATAGCAAATCAGTTTGCTGAACATTTGCTTTGACACACCAATACTGTCAATTACCAGGAGAATGACCTTGTCAGAAGGTCAATTTTTACTTTTTCACACAATATCTGGGAACTGCAGTTGCTGATGGGAAGGTTTTAAAGGTGTGGCCTGTTATATTACGAGAATAAAGGTATGATCTTTACGGCAAATTTAATGGTTTAAATGGCATTACTTAAGTGGAAGTGCCATTATTTAAGAGGCCGGAGGCTGAGTTCTAACACTTTTTTTTCTAATTTTTCAATTCATCGCAAAGAGTACCAAATCTCAAAATCATACCTTTATTCTCATTCTTAAAGGTCCCAGGAAATGCAACATAGATGTATAATATATCTCAAGTAGGTGGTGGCTGGGATCTGAAGTGGGTCATGTGTCATGGGTCAAACAAAGGTCAAATTGCTATAAACCTTGTAAACACGATATCTTTTGATCTAAGCATGTATGGATGTCCATCTTCACACCATAGATGTCGCTCAAGTTGACAGCGAATGAGTTTGGAGATGGGTCATGGGTCAAATGCGGTCAAAATGGGTTAAATAGCTTTAAACCTTGTCAATTGAGGTAGGTTGATGTTGAGGTGGTTCACATTTGGTTCCAAAATTTGTTAAGGTCATTTCAAGGTCATGTAGGTCATTCAAGGTCAAATCACTAAACATGTGGCAGGATGATGAAACTTGGTGGGTGCAGTCAACATTCAGTGCCAAAAATTTTTAAGGTCATTTCAAGATCATGCGGGCTCAACCAAGGTCAAATCACCAAACATGATATGGTTGTATGGTCATGAAACCTTGTGGGTGTAGTCGGCATTTGATGCCTTTTTTCAAGGTCATTTCCAGGTTATATGGTCATGAAACTTGGTGAATGTGGACAACAATCAGTGTGGATATTTTGAAGGTCATTTCAAGGTCATGGGGACATCCAAGGTCAAATAACTACAGACATGAAACAGCCCTCCCCCCAAAAAGAGGAAAAGGTTTGAATATAAAAGCGGAACGAGCGAAGTGAGCATCTAGCGGCGTGGGGTCCAGGGGACCACTTAAGGGTCCCTGGTGGGGTCCAGGGGCAGAGCCACGGTGGGGGTCTAGGGGGAAGTGCCCCCGGAAGCTCCTGGATTTTAGTGTAAGAGATGGGCCCGGATGAGCTGTCATGAACACAATTTTTGTCTTGCAGTGAACTGACTATATCTACATTACACTTGAATAAAAATTCCCATAATTGAAATTTCTTTTTCCTAACCTTTTATACTTACCGAATTGAGTACTTCTTGGCTATTTCCCCGTATCGCCGAGCTCATCCCACCCGATAAAGTTTTGAGCCGTCCGCCCCCCACGGCGGCCAGCGACCATGTTACAACCTTTAACCCCAGTAAATTTCCGAACACAAAGTACAGGACAAAGTGGGGAAGGATGGGTGGGATCAATTCGGTAAGTATAAAAGGTTAGGAAAAAGAAATTTCATTTACGGAAATTTTTTATTTTCCGTCACATTTTATACTTAGCTCATTGAGTACTTCTTGGCTAGAATTTACAGCGATGACGGTGGAGGGTGTCCTGAGGTACTTTGGACTTGATCCCTCATTCATCACTGAACTCCTCCTGACTATGGCATGATTCCTAAAAACATAACTAACAGGAACGATAGTCAGTAATCTAAAATGAGCCA
>JAMKCH010036367.1:0-14476 GCA_023653785.1 Ophioderma brevispina
TTACATGATATAAACATGATTATCTCCTATGGGTAACCAATCAAAAAATGGCCTTTTGTAGTTTTAGGCACCCATTCTTTAAGAACCCTTTTTGGGAAAATGCTGAATATCCTATGGGTACTCCATTTGAAATACAACACCCTCTGTATTAGGTTAAGTCACTGGGCAAGTCTACAATGGGGAGTATGAATTTAAATAAAACGGAATAGACAAACACTGACTACTACTCTTACTTTTACGCACTCAATAAAGAAGTGTACATAATAAACCTGAGATTGAGTTGTTATGTATTGTCCATATACTCCTTTCATTATATCACATAATTAATTACAACATTGAAAATACTGTTAGGTGATGAAATTCCTTTTTGTTATGAACACAATACTATATATTAAGGTGGTGACCCAATGACAATTTTTCTCCCCTACCACTACTTTCTTCTTCTTCTTCCATCAAAAGTGGACAATTTGGTATCAGATGAAAAAGTTCATACTTTTCTTATGACCCCAGTAAAATGTAAGCCCAGGAAGTTATGTTTGAACAAAATAATTAACACTAGCGCCTCTCTAGTTTTAGCTTAATTTAACACATTGTTTGCTTCTACTATCCAAACAAGCTGTACCACTTTAACTAAAATTTTATAGTCGGGATATTTTGGTGATATTCTTCCTTGTGATGAAAACATCATGAAAATCTGACCATCATCGCCATTATCGGGATCACCCACCTTTAACTTTTTCGTTCACTCTACATGAAATGGGGTTACAACATCTATGTGCAATTTCTTTCAAACCCTGTAAATAATGCACTTAAATTTTGAGGTGTCTTTTCACAAAGTGGAAAGAACATACCTCTCCTCTAGTCAAACAAACCCTGCATTCAGACGAGAAAAATAGTATGATAATTAAATTTTCTTAGTGTCACAATTTTGTGTGGACTTATCCATTGGCCTTTCAATCATCAATTGCAGTAATCTTCACAGGTGTGCGTAAAGCGGTGGTGTGCAGAAGTCCTTAAAGTGGTTAAAAATCCATCCTTAATGCTTGCTGATGTGCTTTATCTGTAAAAACTGCCATTAATCTTCATTTATTGTAATGGACGATTAAGATTGTCAATGGACATGCCTGTGCAAACGAACGATACAAACATAATCTTGTCTCCTTACTTCAGTAAAATATACCTTAAAGGTTGCATGTTCTGATTGTCTTTGGACCCCCCGAGGGCACTGTTGTCCAGTGGATACAACGACTGCCTCATGATCCAAGGTCTTAGGTGCGAGTCCCACCGAGGCCAATGTGTTTTGGCACTTGTGCAAGGCATTTTACCCCTCCGCTTTGCTTCTCTCCACCCAGGTGCAAAATGGGGAGCTGTTAGGAATATTGTCCATTGAGCGCCGCCCAAAGTTATGAGTATGCCTTGGGCTTTTGTAAGGCAGCTGAACATATTCTAGTGGCAGCGGAATAAATGTAAGCGCTTTGATCTTGTGAAAGCGCTATATAATGCCGACATTTAGTTAACCCGGAAGTATTATCCGATATTGATATCAGGTGCATGCCGTTTTTTTCTCATTGTCGTCCTGAAATTTTGAGCACTGCAAACCATTCACATTCCCAAGATATAAAACAAAAATGCTGTTTTAGTGGTTAACCATCAATATTAAGCACTATTGAATAGGGCTTTTGCAACATGCCTTAATTGCGTCTCCTCAAAAACCGCAAGGTTTGTTTCCACGTACTTGTGGGGTGTATGTGCAAGTGCTAGGCGCTCATATCAAGTAGATACCTATACACCTAAATTCGGAACCAGCACCTTTAACACAAGGGTTTTTTTTACTGTGGAGTATATTTGCAGTCCATATACAAAGAATTCCCAGGATTAGATAATATTTTCAGACATCCTATGGACTTCCTGCTGCATGTGAAATTGCACTGCAGTAAAGGTGGAACAAGAGATTTCAAGTCCATCTATATTTTCTGTATATGTAGTGATTTCATATAGATTAGATGATCAATAGAACTCCCAACCTTTAATTTGGGTTTACAGAAATAACTTAAAACAAAAACATATCGGCGATTTGTTATGCTTATATTGCCAATAATAAATCCTGAACCACCACGAGCCATTACCAATGACTTGTGATACGGAAGCAACAAGTAAAACCCATAGGCTGCAATTTTGTATTTGCTCCTATACGAAATTAGAAATTTCCACTTTTTGTGCCCAAATAACTGTTTTATTAGCTTATCCTTCCAGATGTGGAATTTCTGTAAACTTTACACCAGTGCCAAAATCAGAATTTTCACATTTTTTCGGTACACCTATTATGTTTGAAATTCTCGTTGCACCTTTAATTCTGTTGCCAATTCACTGACATTATTCTTGACCAGTTTTTTGCATTAAAACCATGCACTATTATATTTCTTCTCTTCAGTTGTAAGCAAACAACATCCTCAATTTTGGTTGCATGTTTTTTGAGTTTCTTTTGGCATTATTATTTATTGGAAATTAAAATTTGTAACATAGTTTTTCCCTACAAGTGGTATAAGCTCTGAGACAACACAGTTTTTACAAGAAGGCATTTTTGTGCAAAAAATGTGAGATGTGAAAGATTTATATGTCAGAAATAGATTAAAAACGACATTATATGATCACTGTAACAAGCATTTTTCATGTTGTTTCACGAAACACGGTATAAATATTATTTATTGATATGTCGCAACACAAGCATTTGAAAGACAAAATGAGATTGAGATTTACAATTTTGGAGGGAGGAAAAAAATAACTGATTTGTGGCTTTAATTTCTTTGTGGTCAATAACCAGCTTGGTAAATTAAAAATGCAAGCGTTGAGAATGGCTTATGTGCAAAGATGAATGTTGTTGTTAAGTATGCAAGTTTAAAAGCTTGGGTAAGATCTTGAGAGCACGGAAAATACCACCAGACCAACATGTAACCATTTTGAGTCAATTGCCCATAAGATGAAATCTAACACACAAATCAATAGTTTTTTGATTATGACTCCCCCAAAATACTACAGATTTAAACACATTAAAAAAGACATGTAAACAATCACCGATCAGGAAACTAAAGGCATCAATCGTCCATGATTGTAGACTAAGTATTGGATGGAATATTGTACACTGATTCAATGGTCTTTTAGAAATAGAACATGTTTGAGTTTTGTAAGTTGAACTCATTGATTAGCTACAGAGTGTGAAGTTATAGCCCTTTGTATCTACGGCCCCCATAAGAATTATTCTCAGAATACCATGTACAAAGCCTTCCCTTTTTTTAAAATCATGCTTTTATACAGATTTTTATTTGTTTTACAGAATTTTTTGGGATCAGGTTGTCTTTTTTTTAGTTGTCACAGGCAAAATTAAAAAATTTTATTGACTAAAATTTTAAAAAAAAAAAAAAAAAAAAAAAAAAAAAAAAAAAGAAAATAGGGCCATACAGCACAGTTTGCATTTTTGCTTGGAGTACTTTTATGTGGTTGTTTTTTTGTATTTTTTATAGTGGGAGAGACAGTCATTATATAGAAGGGGCTGCTATTAGTCCTAATACATGTACACACTATAGTTTGTGTGTTTTAAATAGAATTTTTCAATAGTTTTTCAATATAATTATTGAAGTGAATCGCTTTTGATGAGTGCTCTCTCTCTCTCATTTGTTTGATTTTAATTTACGACATTTTAAAATCATCAATAGCTTTTTTCAATAGTGCATTAAGAGGTTTTGAGAACAATTGGGTGTTTCAATTTTGAAAATATATGATAGCATTAACAGGGCACTCAGCCCCTTTATGCATATTTGACCTTTTCTTCCTCAGAAATTGCCATTACTGACCAATTTGAAAGATATTATAAGTGAATGGTAATCCTGTTTTCTTAGAGCAAACATGGACGTGAATAGGTGGGTGATAAGTCAAGGCGCAGTTTCATATATTCGAACCAAAATAAAGTGCAAGTAGTTGTCTTTTGACACGTTTGAAATTGTCTTGAAACAATATCCGGCCAAGACAGAAAGGTTTTAGATTTATGGCTTACCTCCTCTTTTTTGGCAAAAGCTCACTCAGTCTCAGGTTATTAGGATTTATTCTGCACTATAAACTTGCCCCAATTTGATCTCGTGGTCTAAGAATCTGCCGACACTCAAATTCCTCCCAGGAGCCACTGACACCCCCGAGCACTGCCTTTCATACACTTTCTGATTGGCTAATTACTGCAACATTTATTTCAATAACCATTGAAATGCAGGTTCCAAATACTTAAGCTCTCTTCAACCCTTACATTCATTCTTACAACATTTCCTTTGATGGTTAACTTAAACCCAATCACGTTCAATTACCAATCAC
The DNA here is from genome assembly GCA_023653785.1 of Ophioderma brevispina. Taxonomy (NCBI): domain Eukaryota; kingdom Metazoa; phylum Echinodermata; class Ophiuroidea; order Amphilepidida; family Ophiodermatidae; genus Ophioderma; species Ophioderma brevispina. The sequence goes on from JAMKCH010036367.1 coordinate 4,357, forward strand.
AAGTAGAACTCAGAATGCGGATTACTGCACCTCTTACAAAATCACAGGATGCATGATACGAAAACCATCATGTAATGCAATGGCAATATCTGCCATTTATCAGAAATTCCCATCAACATGCGATTATGAGCCAAGTTTTGGGGGGGGGGGGGGGGGGGGGGGTCAGTGGCGTTTTTGAAATGGTTCTTCAGCATTGATGAGTTTCACCTGAAGAACATTTCCAGAGCCTTTTGACGTCAAGTAAAGATAAAGTAAGAGTTGTCCAAATTTCTAATACATTGCAGCGACAACAGCTGTTAACAAAATGGCAGCCATTACAATTACAACCTTCTTGCATTACCACAAACAAAAGTTCATAATTATACTTTAGTGTGTCTATCCGTTCTAACATGGATTTTTTTAATGAGATAAGGTCCAGCATTTTGGAATTTTTGCAATGCAAAATTGCATTGGAATATATTGTTCTCAGTGTGTCCTCTTAATATTAAAGAGGCAGACATTATTTGATGTTCATTTTCTGTAACAAAAGACCACTGTATCCAAACATGGGCTATGATAAAACAGTTTTGCACATATTGTGTAGCATCTGTTGTGAACCTGTTGTTTTTAAATGTGTCCTTTTAATCAATCCATACTAAAAACAAAGTGTATTAATCATTGGATTTCAGTAAATTACTAACTGTAAAACATCGGTGTAGTAAATGTCACATCACAGAACCAAACAAAATAGGCACGTCTTTGGACCATTCTGCCGTGGGTAAATTGAAGTACTAGCTTTGTTATATTCTGTACATTGATCACATGCTCCTTGAAGACCCAAACCAAACCATTGAGATGTTATTGAAGATAAGATATTACAATTCAATACAGTTGATGTTACAGAATTTGGCAATTCCACTACGCTCGTGTGTTGAATAACAAAGTTGGTGGGCAGGCCTTTGCAACATATATAGGCCAGTCAAAATAGAAGGAATGGTCTTCCTTAACCCACCACTAATTGCAACAGATCACTTCCACAGAATTGTATTGAGAATACCTTTAAAAACAACATATCAAAAGTCTACTAAAATCCAAGGAGTGTACCCAATACTATATTTTAAGGTGGTACGGTTTATACAGGGGTCAAATATGAAAAGTATCAAAAAGCGGGGCGAAAAGTATGCCAACGTGTTCGTAAATTCCATGATTAAAAAAAGGTATAGTTTGCCATATCTGCAGGTTTGTAGTTCAATAGTTATGAGTCCAAAGAGGTTCAAGGTCACAATGGGGGTAACTTTTCAGATATATCCGTTCGTTATAAAAATGGTTTCAAATTGTTCTTCTAATGTACAGGAACCCGAAAATATACGGTTGCAACCATCTATAATATACGTTGCATAATTGGAACGGCCAAAATGTTACTGGGCCTACAGGGTCTATGTGATTTTCACTATTCATAGCTATGTAATTCTTATATTAAAAGTTCAACAAAGAATCTATTTACATTTACTTATCTATGTGGTACAAATTTAACGGAGGTTTACAACCAGTCCGATCAAATCGGACCATTCTATGAATTTTACCCCATGATGAACCTTGAACTGTTATGAGCCTATTGTACTACAACTATAACGCGTAGATAGGCAAACATACCTTTTTTAAACCTTAGAAGTAGCCCAGAAATTGGTACAATCATTTTAATCATTCGAACATTCTAATTTTTTTACCCCCTGTACAACGATTGCCCTTAATTTTCTACATGTTCCACTAGGTTGATTTGGTAACTTTTCTATATAGTTTGTGGAGTATTTCATAGTATATTACCACCAAATTGTTTCTTTTGCAATTTGTGTTGGGGTCAAATCATACAATTATTTGGACTAAAGCCATTCCGACATACCAGTCAATTTTGAACATCACACATATCAAATTAACCGATAGAAACCCCACTTCTGTTTTTATGCTTCACATACCATAAGCAATAGAAAGTTCCTGAAGGAACTGTGGCGTGGAACTGTAAACTGCACTCTTTGTTTGTTTAAAAATTTGCTTGGGTGAGCAAAAAACAATTGTTTACAGCAATATATTGTAATTGTGGGGTTTGTGACTTTAATTGAACACTTAGAACGTTCCCCATTACAGTTACTTAATTTACAACAAAATGGATCAAGCATCAACATATTGAAACACAAGGCTGCCATGCCTTACAAAGACCTTATGATAATAGCTGGCATATGATGAATAGTGTACCAAAACACTTTTGGATATCTGGAGCAATTATAATGTCAATGGCAGTGGCTTAGCCAGAGGGGTGGGGTTAGGGGGAAGCTGTCCCATTGGGGAATAGTCCCACCCAAAACCTTAAGGCGTTTCCATAGGCCATATACTATACTACAAAAATGGTAATATTTCCCCCCTCTGGGCCCCCCCTGAAAAAAAAAATCTGTTCCCAAGCCCTGGCAACTAGGGCTCCGAAGGTGACCCCCCCAGCACTACCACTTATTTGATTCATTACAGGACACAACATGAATAGCCCTCTCTGTGAAACAATCAAAATAGTGCTTACTATGTAAACCATACCTAACCTCCATTCTACAGTATCTCTGATTGCTCATTAAATATTACACTGTAAAAAATTAAGTGTTTAGGTTTGTAACACTTATTAAACACCTATAGCGCGTTTATAACTAAACAACAAATAAAAAAATACCAACTTTTGGTCAAAAGGGGGGTATTTTCGTAGACCACTGCTCCTATAAATTGCTAAAAAGCATTGAATGTCAGCATCGTTTTTCCGCCCATTTTTAATCAAAGTAAAAAAAGCAAAGCAATGGACATTTTAACATAAACCCTGACGCTTTTAAACACTATACATTTGCCAGCCGTTAAGGAGAATAAAACACCAAGGTGTTTAGAAGGTAACCACCATAACACCAAAGGCATTTCGAAGCTTAACACTATATTGTTTCAATAACACAACGTGTTTTTTTAGTATCAAACACGTATGATAATATTGTTTCAAATGCTTAGGCTTTCACCGTTAGAAATTCACATTGCTTGATTTAAAAATGGGGAAACACGCTGAATTTCAGTGCTTTTTTAGTGATTTATAGGAGCAGTGGTCCAAGACAATACCCACTTTTTGACCAACAAGTTGTATTTTCTTATTTTGTTGTTTTTGTTAAACGCGTCTAGGTGTTTTAATCAGTTGTTTCAACACTAAACACTTTTTTACAGTGTACTTGCCACTTAACCAATCAAAATAGGGTGCTTAGATGCCGATAGATAGGAAATTTTGTGCCAAGATTAATCTTATCTCGGTATCGATCGCATTACGTCATCCCCTCATGTAAAGTTAAAATACAATAAATTACATGCACCAAATATGTTAAACCGTAGAACAATGAACACATATACCATATGAAAATTGACTAAGTAAGTCAGTGCTAAAAGTGTCAATAATTCATATTGGACAGTAAAAACACTATCTTTCTTTAAATACATTTTGTGAACATAAGAGTAGAGGTGATCAATATTTCAGTTTTAATGGTACATATATGTACAACATCGATATAATTTTGTTCAACTTGATCAGATATTGTCAAAATATGTGATACAACTCTCAGTAATACAGACTTTACATTATTTTTAAATTAATTCCATATACAAAACTCTTGACATGTACTGTAAAAGTGGAAATTTTCGCGCTACATTGATTTTCGCGCTTTTCGCGCACTTCTGAGCTAGCGCGAAAATTAAAAACTCGCAAAAATGTTTATTTTGTGTGTAGGTCTATGTAGGATAGCTGAAAAGAGCGAATTTAAAAACAAGCAAAAATGTTAAAAATTACAGAAACGCGAAAAATTACACGCGTGGAAATTATCACTTTTACAGTATACAATTTTCCTCCCATAGGACAAGAGGGCATAGTGTAGCTTTGACTGCATTTTTTAACTCCTGGAAGTCTACCACTTTTCTTACAGTATCTCTGATTGGCTCATTACATGATATAACATGATATAACCTCTGAGTAACCAATCAAAATAGACCTTCTATATATCTATACAAACATTAAGCTGTTCTTACCATGTCTCTGATTGGCTAAATATATCATATAACACAATTTGTAACCAATAAAATCGATTGGTAGACCTCACCGGGTTAAGCGCATTGTTCAGCAGCCTCTAAGACTGGTATTCTAAAAGGGAGACTAACTTTAGACCTGGATTTAAACCAGAGTTAGTCCTACAAGAGTGGACCTTTATTCCTTCCAACATCTCTAAAAATATGCTGTAACAAGTAAGAAAATTCCTCATGGATGGACCGAAACGGTCAAACGGTCCATCCATGATGTATCTTCCAACCGGTTACATTTAACTTTCAGAGTATTTTGAAAGGAAAAAAAGGTCTACTCACGTAGGACTAACCCTGGTTTAAACCCAGGTCTAAAGTTAGACTCCCTTTCAGAATACCAGCCTAATAGTCCATGTGGTGAGGAATTGGTTGCCCAACACCAAAATATATTTGAGGATCTATGGAAAAATACATGTAACCATATGTTATACTTAAAGCACAATTGATACCCTCTTGTTGTTGTTTTTTATTGTATACAATATACAATCTATTTTCTTCTTCCTCTCTTTGATTCTTGTAACATGTTTCTCTACTCTGTTTCTATTATCAATTTCCCTCCCCAGGGAGTCGCTATGAAATCAGGATAAGAATTATGGGGATCAATTCACATCTTGGAACACCACACCAAAACAGGTCTCTGCTATGTAAGAGAAATGAACAATTACAGCTTAAATTTAAACAAAAAGGAGAAAAAATTAAAAAATAATTTTGAATTTTTTACTGAAATGAACATTCTTTTGTGCCAATGTCATAGCGTCCTCTTTAGACCCTGGGGGACCGGTTTGCTTTGAGTGCACCGCCTCACCCCCCCCCCCATTTACCTAATCAAAGTTGAGATTTCATATGATCTGAAGGTTGGCCTAAATAGTATGAGTGCCTAATCTAATGTGTGTCATCTATCAATTTTTTTTGTTGCAAAGTATGTATTTTTGTCTGTACAGGAAGAAAGGTATTCAGCATAGTGTGGTGGCTATGGCGGCAGCATGATATGAACATTCGCTCATAACATCAAAAGGCATCATCAGTATCAACGGAAATTTTGGAAACAACTTTTCTTGAGGATATCAGCGAAACCATTACAACAAAAATATAAGGTGCTAGGATCACGAAATGCAACTTTAAACAAAACACCCAAACAAAATCGGCCTTTGTGCACAGACCAAATATTATTGCTTAATTTGGATTTGCAACCCGTACCCTCCCTAAGCTATTGCACACTAAACAGCCAAGTACATAGTCAGAGCATTCATAATGGCAGGAATTTCACCTTTTGTATTCTTAGGCCTTTTACTGGCAGCGGGGACTCAAAACGTGCAAATAACTGCATAAAAAAATGTGGTTTTAACTGTTGTGAGTCCAGCTGCTAGTTAAAGCAAAGTTTGTTAATTGATCATTTCTCACAGTACACACTGTGGACCACATCTCATACAATGGATGTTCTGCATGCGATGCCTTCTGTGACTAGCCCGTTTCAAATGAAACATTAGAAACATTCAGAGCAAAAAAATGTACGCCGAGCATTCTTATAAGTTATATGTTTGCGTACATTCACAAGCGCTTGCTACTACGTTGCTAGTGACGCCCCATTATGTAAAGGCCAATAAGCATAAGTGCTGCCACCCCACAACGCCTGTGAGAGTGTCTTCCATTACTTTGCTTCACATTAGTAAGAACTAGATATAGCAGAAGCAAAATTAGAGTCCATATATAGGACTTAGTCATGGACTAGAGGTAAAGGCACTATCAGTGATTTGCTAATCAGAAAATCACAAAAAATCTCAAAAATCAGCTTTTGCATGTTGTAACAAGTACAGGTATTCCTAATATGCTGCAAATGATAGGGACAGAAAGCAAACCTAATAGGACAAAAATCGGAAATTTTGTCTTTAATCTCCGTACGGACATTATACCACACGTAATTGCATGGAGATTCGTATCTGGACCAACGCCGCTTTCTTCCGTTTCTGGCAATTCTTCAGTGGAATAAAAGTAGCTTATGAAGAATTCTACAGACTTTATCTCACCTTAAAGCTATGACCAGAAATTTCAAATATTTGGACTCTTTCGCATAAATCACTGATAGTGTCTCACTATGAGTTACAATATGCTCATCCACCCTGGACACAGTTCAGTGGGTTGTACTTGTACATACATTGACATGAACTGACCTTGTTTGGCCTGGGTATCATATATCATACCCCAAACCAGGGGGTGTATTTTCTAAATACATGTTGAATGGAAGGCACTGAACTGTGCCAAGGGGAAGTGAGATTTTTTTCTAGCTCATAGTGCCAGGACAAAGTCCTTTGTGAATGCAAGCCTCCGAATTTATGCAAATCGTTTCACATTTTCTTTTACAATCAATAATGAAAAGAAAGATAAAAGTGTAAAGCTAAGATTATTAATTTAGCCTGTACTGAAGATTGAATACTTAGACTTATGCCAAAGTATGTGGATGTTATGACTGTTTTTGTAAAAAAATAGCAAAATAAGTGTTTTACCCATTATGCATAACAATGACCAAATATTGTAACGTGTGTTCCCAGTCTATAAAGGATTACCATTCAGTGCTATTAAAATATTGTATTTCCCATTGTTTTTCCTATTTTAAAAAAAAGTGCTGTATTTTCTGGAATATATGTTATTACTTGGTAGAAATCTTTCTTAATTTATTCCAAAGATTTTAGCAAGACCAGCAAGGGCAAGGATGCATGCGTGCATATTGCTAACAGAAGGCCAGGCCTGGTATAAGGTTATTTATATCTTATGGTATGATAAGCTCAATATGGTTGCTACTCGGTTCATTTGCTAAAATATTGAACATGTAACTGTATAAAGTAGCAATGCTATTACAGGTCATGTTCCATCTAGTACCAAACACACTGTAATATAATGCAGTTCCTTATTACTCAGTCTCAATTTTAATTTCAGATAAAAGCATGGTTCATCTTTCATGGCCCAGTGAGCACCAGCATGATTGCTTTAACCATTTTTAACCAGGTCACGCAGTTACAGGCCAAAGATGCTCAAAATCGTGTAAGTATGAATGTAGGAAAATTTCACTTTTGATGCAAGGTTGCGAGTGTTCACATGAAGATCCTCTCCACTTTGAAATATATTTTCTACAATTTTGATAAAGATATTGCACCGATTTTGGACAAAAGGTATTTTTGTTGGAATTGCCAACATGTCACAATGTCGATCAAACAATAGCACCACCAAGGGAATGTGCAGGAGCTAATAAACAGTGTCTGAATTTTTTGTGAGGACTTTCTATGTGTTTTGGACTCGGTCTCTAGATCTGACATCACTCTACTTCTGGCTCTCATGCAGCGGAGTACCACTTCTTGTTGTCTTGAAAAAGACATTTTTATAGCGTGGAAACGTCGTTTAGTTCTTTCTGTTCTAGTCTTTATCCAACACACACGAGTTGAGACTGGTGTTTTTATATTTTATATATATTGTGTACAAGGTCAAGCAGGTTAACATTCAAGAGCAGAACTGTATTAAAAGTGAGAATTACTTCAAATACATTTCTACTCCTGAATATTGTTAATCTGCTTGACCTCATATGTGATATACAATATAAAAACACCAGTCTCAACTAGTGTATATCATGTATGAGGTCAAGAAAATTAACAACATTCAGGAGCAGAAGTGTATTTGAAGTAAGAATTACTTCAAATACATGCCAAATTGTATTATAGAGATCTATAAAATTATGAAACTAAAAGTTATGTTGCATACAAGACCTGCATTGTACTGTGTGATGTTGCATGGTCAAACCTTTATTTCAGTGTGGAATAACTTTGCTTATCAGAGTGAAACAAATACACATCCCGTATGACGTCAAGCAATCACAGAACACAACTCTGGCTTTATTAAGACAATACCTTTATTCTAAGATGGTGAAAACAAAATTGAAAATCTGCTGTGTTTGATATTACTCTCATAATCTGATGGAATTAACCATGATTTGTTCAACTCAGGGTATGCCAAGCAGTTTGCTCTGAAAACGTTGTTACAATAGTCATTACTTAATCTGATCTGTAGTAGGAATTAGCTATAAATTAATTAAGATCTGGGGCCCTTGGGGTAGGGTTTGAATGATGCAAAGCACCAAACTTGGGCTTCAGAACTGCAATTTTTGTGAAAAGTTCAGTCTACGAAAGTGAATTTTGGAACCAATTTTATTATCTTGGGAAACTCAAATTTTGGGTCAAATACAGGGTTACAAGCGGCACGTAATCCTATTATTTCCTAATTTTTTACCCTCTTGCTCTCCCTATAAATCCCTATAAAGTTCCAAAATCCCCTATATTTCCTCTATTTTTTTCTCCACAGAAATTAAAGATTGATGTTCTGTGTTGAGTTTTTTTCACAGAATTGATGAAACTATTGCCTTTCAGAGTCCAAAGTGCATTTACAAGGCACTACAAAATTGGGGCATTCCCGTCTTAATTAGCATGTTGTATATGCTACGAGTCAAATTTCATCAACCCTTTTGTCATTTTAGGAATTTTCTGGATTTTGATGACGGTTGAGGTATAACCTTTGTTTGGGAGTAAAATTAGAAAATTTCTTTTGTCAGAAATCATAGACCTCTGCTTTAATATTCATAACAAACAGATGCTATGCTAATTGGCTACTCCGATTTGGTTTGGGTTGGTGGGTGAAGTGAGGACTTGAAACCCCTTACTCATTGATAAGGGTCATTTTGGTTAAAAAAAGATACAATTTTCTGAGGATTTCGACTTACAATATGTATCTTTTTGCCAAGAACTTTTAGGGGCTTGGCACAACAGCCCAGAAGTATTTTAACCATTTTTGCGGGAGTTTTAGGGAAAAGACAAATCTTTGCACCAAAGGACATATTAGGTAACATGACTGGTATGAGATTCAGATCGTAGGTCCAAGCAACTGTCAAGGTCAAATCTTAGGAAATTGTAATTCATGTTTCCTACTCTTGATCCCCTTGATTGCTATAGAAAAATATTATAACCTTGCTGCTTTGCAAAACAAGTTCGCTTCCTGCATTACGTATACCATGTGCCCCCCCATTACTTGTAAAAAAGAATCACTGGCTCAGAGACAGGTGTGAACACGGATTTGATTCTAAAGGACTCCTTTGTGACCTTTGACCTAATTGGGGTTTTTAAAAACTATACTCAATGTCAATTCTGGGCAAATAAGAGTGCTATGACCATAAAAACTTATTTTTTTTATAAATCATGGCCAACCCTCCATGGATTTGTACACAGATTGACTCTAATGAGCCCTGTGTGAGCTTTTACACCATTTTTGTATTGATGGTAAAAGGCAATTTCTTAGCAAATAGCGGTAATATAAATTGCCACCACAATTGGCTCAAAAGAACCACTGGCTAAGACTTAAATGTTGGATTTACACATATTGACCTTTGGTGATCCCTATGTGACCATTGACCCATTTGAGAAAAACTTTCACTGCAACGTTCAAACATAATGATAAATTGGTGTACAATGGATTCAAACACTGAAATGGACATTGTACATACGTTGTTGATATATAGCTATTTGTGTGCCAATATGATAGCAGGAAAGGTATGTGACATTTTCCACTGAAGTGTGAGGTTTCCAAGTTCCGAAAATAGTAAAAACATTTAAAAAAACATTTAAAAAAAATTAGGAAAACTTAATGCAACTTTTTCCACAAAGGCAAACATGTCACCTCTTTGACCTAGGGATTTTGGGGCGTCAAGGTCATTACTTCAATGCTTGAACATTATAGAGTCATACTTGATAATATAATTTACCATTCTTCAGGAAACCCGGATTACTCATAAGATGCCAAGAGGGTTAGGTTCACAGTCAGAAAGCATTTTCACTTCCCCCCCCATTTAATTATTACCCACAACATGGATGATCAACCATAATATAGGCAATACAGCCAGAGATAGCCACAAAATGTGGGAACATATGTTCTAAAAAATGAATTAAATTGCTGTGTGATTTTACAATGGAATGGT
>JAMKCH010036368.1:0-14788 GCA_023653785.1 Ophioderma brevispina
ATTTTGCATAGAGCATGATAATTGCCCGGGGGATAACGCTAGTCTACGAAGGCGATGTGGCGCTTGCTACTCATCAATCCATACTCTTCATTGATTATTATGATACCTACAAAGAATACAGGGATCAGGTCAATGATTTCTCCGCCCTGCCGAGGATCGATATTACAGTCAGCTCATGCAATCGCTATGCTCGCCAGGCTGTCCCGACACATGTTTTCCCGGATACCATTTACGTCATTGAGTTTGATTGCGGACCTGCGGTAGGGGTGTATACTTACCATGACAAAATATGTTAAAAGAATGACTGGGGAAATCATAAAAAATAATAACAAATGATGAAGAATGGGAATACAATTGCTTTTTTGAAATTGTCTTCTTTCTTTCTTGCGAAACAGAGAATTGGATAATAATTTCGCCATTACCTGCATGTAAACTATAGTACTATAGAGTCGTACACGCACATGTTCTTCTCCTCTGTCAAACTTGTCAAGCATAATTAGATATTGTAAGACTGCCTGACCTGGGGATGGACGGCACGTGAAGGCCGATCGATTACGTATTAAAATTGTAACAAAAGTTTTGGATTTATTAAACTTGAACGCAATCATTTTGAAATGCAATCATAATAACTGAAATCTTCAATTTAAAACGAGCATGATGGATTTTGACAATCATTCATGATGACTCATGACAGGAGGATTTTGGGCGGGAAATTACAATGCCGCTTATTGAATTTGTGGTACTTTTATATTTTACGCACACATTTCTGGTAATAAAGATAAACCACCTTATCTTCCAAAATACCTCATCGGAACGTGTAGCAAATGTGGAACCGCACAGCTTTATTATTAGAATCATTGTCGGCCAAGAATCCATAGGCCCTATTTAAAAAGTTGAACCACATGCAACCCTACCTAGTACGCACTAGGGTTGGTCGATTTTAACTATAGGGGCAAACAGGGTTGCAAATTTCCCGGAATTTCAGGCGTAAATTTCCAAGGAAATTTTTGGAATTAACGGGAATTTCTGGTAATTTTCGGAAATTTTCGGGAATTTTTCAAAACAATCTTTGGATGGATACAAACTATAAAGGTCCTTTTTGTTCAATTAGGATATTACTTACTCTGCACCAGTGAAATGCTACAAGAAAACATCAACAAAAACAGCATGTTTTAACAAAACAGAAAATAACCATCGACTCTTCACAAAAACATGACCTGTTTGAGTCAGTTTGTTTTCTAATCTATCACTCACGTCCTGTGTGTATTTGTTCTTGTACCCACCCACCTTGAGTTTTACCTTATATTTTAAAAAATTCGTTAAAAAATTTTTTAAAATTAATTTTAACTTATTGTTTTCGACTGCTTCCTATAACAGGCTTACATTTTTCATTTCAGTGGAAATTCAGCCATGGGGGTGGGGGCTTGCTCAGAAGCCGAGTCCCCAAATGAACTACCATTTGTACAGTGATATGGAGGAGAGGGCCGAATTCGTCCCCCTCAAAATGCAAGTTCCAGGTCCTAACCAAAAATTGTATTCACAATATGTTAGTTAGTCCCAAACAGACAGACCTTTACACAACAACTTTTTGAGGTGTGAACTTGGGAATGCGCAGTTGACCTTATGACAATTTTGGCTAGATTTTATCCCTTGGCCCTGACTATAAAATACCTTTTACTATTGGTCTGTAGTAGATGTTCATATTCTGATTAGCACAAAACAGTACATTCTAAGTAATTGAAAGGAAGGCCTACAACTGGTTTTTTTATTTTTTTTCTTGGGGAAAAATAGTTTTTATAAAATGTTTTAAACTTTAATAAATGCCAAATTGAAATTCCCGAAAATTCCCAATATCCCCGGGCCCTTCAAAATTTCCCGGAAAGTTTCCCGGGAAGTTTCCAAAATTACTAATTACCGGAAACTTTCCACCCCTTTGCAACCCTATGGCAAACCATCGGGTCGGATCGGTGGATCGGCCGATACGACAAAAAGTATCGGCATCGGATCCGCAGAGGAAACCCTGGATCGGTTAAGCTCTATATCTTTTCCCTTGCATCAACTCCCCCACATTCCCTAAACTTCTGGTATCCCTCTTTTCCTCATTGCTGCCCACTCTCACTTTCCTAAAAGGTTTTTATTTTCAATTTTTAACTTTCTGAATTGTAAAAAGAACAAATTTTCAAAAATTTTCTTAGGCAATGTTGTTGGGTGCATAATGTACAAAGATTGTCATTGTTGATAGATCAACTTTGATTTTTAGTGTTTCGTTAACTTATTAATTACAACACACATTTTCAATACGTTTGGGTAGTGACATCCTCTTTAAAAATTAAAAAAAAAAAAAAATTTCGACTGACGACCCACTCTAAAAAGTCATCTATGGACAATCAAACAATTTGTTTTGGGTGTTGGCCATTTTGTGACCTACTGACACACATGACCCTGATGAATTCTACGGAATAAAGTGCTCTTTACTTTCCTAAAGTCCTGCTGAATTCATCAGCTCATGTGTTCAGTGGGTCACAAAATGGCCCCCCATTTTTTTTGGCCTTAATCACATGCCTTCTCCAAGTCTACAAAACACATATACAGCTTCTTCCCTTTAGCCTCGATCTTGATCTTGTTAACCCTCCCAAAATAAACACGTGGCAATATATTGTTTTTCCATTCCCTGGCATAACCCCAAATTGCATCTCAATCCACTAACAGTATCTTCCAAATCTTAGTCTCTAGAACACTCTCCACAATTTTCTTTGCATGGTCCAACAACTTCACACCCCTATATGCATCACAAATCAATGCATCCCCTTTCCCTTTAAACATTGGAACTACCACATTCACTCCCCACTCCTCTGGCATCCCTCCTCCATCTAACACTTTCTGACACAGCTCCATCATCACACCAATCACTATTTCTCCACTCGCAATAATCATCTTAACACTCACCTCCGCTCTTGTAGGTAGATTTTCTTTTCAGTTCTATCAGGGTAACCAGCTACCCTCCTCATCGGCTTTCTTGACGGTTAGCCGCCGCCAGCCGGCCCTGGAACAGGTAGTATTATTACACCTCATGAATATTCATGAACAAAATCATGGTATTTCATTGGCTGATTCCTATTACGCGTGCTATTTCCCTAGGGAAATGGATTGAATTATTACACCTTATAAATATTCATGAGATAATAGGCATAAGTCCTTTCATTTCATTGGTTAATTGCGCTGGACACAGGGATGATAAATTGAGCTATCTGTAAATTTGAGCTATTTCCCGTGCGGTATTTTTTACTACTTTCCCTACATCATCGTACCCAGAGGCAAAAGTTAGCCATGTTAGCGTTAAGTCACGCATTTTAGTTATTACGGTTCTCCAAGAAAGAAGGAACTTGCTCCGTTGTTAACAACAACAACAAAAATGGCCGCCGCCAGTAGTCGGTCAGCGTCTTTGACAGACGACGAAATTGCTGCGTTAATACAAAATAAAGATGCACAAAACACGCGATTTGTCATCCGGAAGGCTGTGAATGGTTTTTCAGACTAGTGTACGGAAAAAGGAAGTTCTCTTGCGGAAGATGAAGTGCTAAATTGTCAATGATTGTGCCGACTTGGACGAGCTGTTGCCACGAGTTGGGGGCGATTTTCATGATGTAGGCAGGTTCGTAAACGGGATGGCGATTTTTAAAAGCCAAGTTACAGTCAACACAATATGGTTAAAATTCTTATGCCCATTATCTCATAAACATTTATAAGGTGTAATAAAACAAATACTACATGCTATGTCGGGAAAATAGTGCAACTATTTTCCCTCGGTACTGGCTACAGGCCTACCACCCCTCACCCTTCGGATTCGGGGTGGTAGGCCTGTAGCCAGTACCTCGGGAAAATAGATTGCACTATTTCCCCTCCAACCATGTAGTATTTGTATACTGTTTCCCTACAGCCTCATCCCCAGAGTCACAGTGAGGTGTAATAAAACAAATACTACATGGTTTATATCGGGAAATAGGGCACATTATATAATGCATAAAAATATTCCTGACATTTTATTGGTGGAAACTGTATCACGTGACATAAAATAGTTTTATCTTTTCACCCAAATAACGGGTCAACCGGTCAATAGTCGATTTTTATGGGAGCTTTTGGACCGGCCGGTCAATAGTCGATTTTGATAGGAACTTTTGGACCAGCAGTATCGACCGACTAATGGGGAGCTCAACTTCTGCTAAATTCATGACGTGAATTAGGTGAGTAGTACTATAACACTATGTTATTTTTAATATTTTATGTAACTTGATGCTGGTTTTCCACCAATAAAAAATGACAACAACAATATTTTCATGCGTTTATTTAAAAAAATTTAATGCTCTATTCGGGCAATGGTAAAAATATTTGCCCGCGGTGACCTGCAGACCGTGGGCCTACAATTTTCGGTCTCGGGCCAAATAGTAGCCTATGTCTCTGCACGTCACCTCGGGCAAGATTTTTTACCATTGCCCTCATGAGCAGTAAAAATATTTTAGCTACCCTTTCCTTGGTACTGGATATGGGCCCCCCGTATCAAACCCCTGCACATTGAGGGTTCGGGGTGATAGGCCCGAGCCAGTAATCGGGAAAATAGGTGCCCTATTTCCCATATAAATCATGTAGTATTTGTATACTGGTTACCAGGATACCTGACCCTGTTACCTGCAATGTAATTAATTAGATTTCTCATCTCTATTTCTGAATAGATACATGCTACAGAGCAGAGCTTCGGCTTTATACAGTTTATATTGTTTCTTGTGTTTAAAATATTTTATTAAATTTCAAGGTTTAAAATTAAAAATTAAGAGGTTAAAAATTATTTTAGTCAAATATTTAATTTTAATTCAATATTTCTTAAAATATTTTGCACAAAACCAAGTATAAAATATGACACCATTATGTCATTAGAAAAAAAAAACCGCCTTGAGTCATTTTGTATCTTGGATATTGACCAATTTTTTTCCAGGGTGTAGTCAGGAAAAGGTGTGTGCATACTAATGATATGTATTTGGTTACGACCCGATACATATATTTTGTGCAGGAATAGCACCATCTATGTAGTGAGCTGAAACAGTAGTGTCCCTGTCTCTCTCTCTGAGGCCCACCTAATTGATTTGTTCACACAAGCACAACATCTCAAATTTACATCATATATTAAGTATGAAGTTGTGTCCATATATTTAAAGACTCTGTGATCCACTTAAAGGAGTCAAAATATTAAAAATTTGCAGAAATTAGCTTAATGCAGGCGTCATTTTGAAGCGTGGACCCACCCTCACGGGTCGCCAAATATCGACGTCGACTCGACGTCGACTCGACGTCGAAGCTTCAGGTCAATAGATGTGTTGTTATAGTGAAGTCCTGGCGATCTTTTATTTTCATTTGGTGAAGCTTTACCTATAAAGTTTTTGAAAGGGGTGAAGCTTTGACGTGTGATTTGTGATTCCTGGTGATAAGACGTCGAATCCATTACGTCGGTCGCGTAGAAAACATGTCGAAATCGTGCATTTCCTCTCAAATCCTTACAAAGCACCATGAAGAATCGCCGCCGTCCGGCGGATCACCGACACACAGAGTCGGCAGCACTTATGAAACTAAGAACAAATTTGGTGTAGTTATTGTTATCAAAATCAATAATTGTTTGCGACGCACGGGGGTATCCACTTACCACGCTTCCAACAAGTTTAAAGTGGTACACCTAATGGTTAGTGAAAAGATTCATCAGGTTCGTTGATATATAATTAGGAAACAAATTTCTTTTAAACTGAACCAAAATTTGAACACTGACCTGACAGTTTCGTCCATCATGGGCGATGGACTTCCTCAGAGTGACGACCCGTCTTCTTTGTTTTGTTTGATGATGACGTCATAGGGTTGGTAGATGACGTCAAAAGAGGGTCGTAGAGGTGACTTAGAAAGTGTGCCCCCGCATCACGGTTCATAACCTTGTCTCCTTTCTTTCTTATTCATATGGATTCCCGGATCTCCCGTGCATCTTCATTAGACTCCATTTGAAGCACTTTCACGTTGTTCCAGTCAATCACATGATTGTGATGAGCGGCATGATCTGCTACAGCAGATTTGCTAAGTTCTGCAACAGATTGTTTTCTAGCTTGGCGGGTGAAATTTTTGGTTTTCGCAGTAAGTTTCTTAGTCTCATCGCGATGTTCATTGATGCGGATGCTTACTTTTCTGCCCGTCTCCCCTATATAGGTGTAGTCACAATTTTTGCAGGGGATCTCGTAGATACAGTCTGTTTTGTCCAAGGTTTGATCTTATCCTTTGGGTGGACAAGTGAAGTGTGAGGAGCCATAGCGGTGCTTATTTGATGTTTCTTGAAGATCCTGCTCGCTTTTTCCGAGAGGCCCTGGACATATGGGATAACTACCATGCCCCGGCTCTTCTGGGAAGTGTCTTTCTTTTTCGCTGCAGTTTGATGTTTGGTTTGCATTTTGTCCTTGACCTTGTCGAACGACCAACCCGGGTAGCCGCAGCCAATAAGGGCATTCTTGATAGTTTTTTCCTCCATTCATTTGTCTTCATCCTCGGTGACCACTCTATCCATTCTATCAAGTAACATGCGGACTACACCTAGCTTGTGATGCAAAGGGTGGTGCGACGTAAAATTAAGGTACTGATCCGTGTGCGTAGCCTTGCGATATACCAACAGCTTAACCGTACCATCCGGTTTTCTGACAATTAGAGTGTCCAAGAAAGGGATCTGCCCACTAGATTCTTGTTCATATGTGAACTTAATACTCCCAGACGGATCAGTGTTATTAAGGTATCAGTTTAAGGGAAATATGTCATGATTCTGAATATTTGGAAAATTTGGTATGGATGGAAAGCTTAAGTAACGTCGATTACATATAAATCAAAATAAGTTGAAAATTGTCCATATTTGTTGAGTATTTTGCCCTTTCAATTTCCTGCCCAATAGCTTACTCGAAAACGATTCCGACAAATCCACATCGCAGGCAAATGGTGACGTCAAAGTGATGACCATCCATAATTTACGTCGTTGTGACCATCATATCGCAATACAATTCGAGTCAACACGATGTTTTGGTCATCACTTTAACGTCACGAGGAGAGCAAAATTGGGCACTTTTGATCAATGAAGCCGTGGCGAAAAATCCGCCCGTTTTCTTCGTATGTCAAAAAAAACAAAAATTAAAATGCCTCTATTTTGTTAATTTTACATCAAATTGTATTATTTTTTCGGGAATTTGTGATGTATGTACATATATTTTATTAATGTAAGTCAAACTGAGCTTGACAAAAATCTTGACATATTTCCTTTAAGTTCTCAACTTGGTTGCTTTTCACTATTTCCAGGATGTCATCCACATATCTTTTCCAGAATCTTGGTCTGAAATCTATGGGGGCAGAGGCTACCGCCGCTTGCTCTAAAAACTCCATGTAGAGATTACAGGTGATGGGTGAAACTGGACTACCCATAGCAGCGCCAAACAATTGTTGGTAAATCTTCACCCTAAACGAGAAGTATGTGGTAGTGAGCACAAACCGGAGGAGATCCATAACATCATCCACCGAGAGTAAAGTCCTTTGCTTAAGAGTCTTATCTTGTACTAACCTGCGCTTGATAACTTCCAGAGATTTGTCAACAGGGGTATTCGTGAAGAGCGACACCACTTCGTGAGAATTGAAGATCTCACCCTCTTCTATATATACCTGAGCCAATTCCTCTGCGAGATGTTTTGAGTTCTCCACATGATGTTCTGTTTTGCCAACTAATGGAGCAAGAATGTCCGCCAACGCTCTAGAGGTATTGTAACCAATGGATCCTGTGTAGTCCACTATCGGTCTGACTTTGTTGCCGGGTTTATGAATTTTTGGCGTGCCGTATATCCTGGGGATGTTATCAGCCGTTGGGTACAAGTGCATGTACTGTGCATAAGTAATTTTGCCTTCCTTTTTGAGTCTTGAGAGGATGGCCACCAACTTACGCTTATACCGTGCTTTTCATCACTTAGCATGTCCATAAGCTTTTGTTCATAATCATTAGCTTGCATTACCACTGTGGCTTTCCCTTTGTCAGCCGGGAGTATGATGATCGATTCCTCCGTTTTTAATTCGTTCAATGCCTCTCTCTCCTCTTTGGTAATGTTGGCTTTAGGAGGTTTAGAGCTGCGTAACACTCCTGTCATTTCCGATCTAAGCACTGTAGCCTCTTTAGTTGGTAGCTTTTTGCACGCTTTTTCCGTTGCGACGATGTACTCATCGTACGGGATGGACGATGGCGAGGGTGCAAAATTCAGCCCCTTGGCGAGGACAGTCTGTTGCGGTGTGGTGAGCTTATATTGCGACAGGTTGACAACCCATTTCTTCAGTTGTTCACCTCCCAGTTCCGGGTTTTCTACCGTGTTTCTGCGGGAAATTCCATTCGGAGTAACTTGGGATTTCTTCGTGAGCCATTCCAACTTTTGTTGATGACGCCATTTTGTTTTCTGGAACTCACTTTCACCCTTCCGGGTCACATGATCAGTCACCTGATTGTTGATGTTTTCTGAAACCCGCGATTTGATGTCAATTTCAAGCTTTGATTTCTTGTCATTGCTGCTCACGATTTTGTTGTTTATTATTCGGATTCTTTCACGTAAAAGCTGCTGTTGGGCCTTCGCTATGATATCCCTCGCGTTGTCAGATTTAATCGGGCATTTTAAGCGTAGACTCCGGGGAGGACGCGAAGCTCCTTACAACGGAGAGAAAACCCACTGTGGTTCCGATATCGGGCATCGTTTTACTCGTATTTTCTAAGCCATCATTTTCACTTTCTAAATCACCTCTACGACCCTCTTTTGACGTCCCATCTACCAACCCTTGACGTCATCATCAAACAAAACAAAGAAGACGGTTCGTGACACTCTGAGGAAGTCATCGCCCTGTGGACGAAACCTGTCAGGTCAGTGTTCCAATTTTGGTTCTGTTTTAAAAAAATTTGTTCCTATTATATACAACGAAACCGGATGATCTTTTTCACTAAGATAGCCCTTAGGGTTTTCCATACGGACCGACGGGGAACCATAAACTGGTTTTAGGGGCTTTAGGTTCAGGATGGGTCCTCCCATCTACGCCCGCACTTTTTTGGGGTGAGAAAGAAGGTCAAGTAGAAACATCCGAACCAATGCCCGAGGCTCACAACTGCTCGTTTCTCCGCACAGTATAGAGATCTCTTGCTGAAGACCACGTTGTGATTCTCGCGTGGCAGTGCCGGATGCCCTTGAAGGGGGCGGGCGGGAGGTAAACTCGTGGGCCATTCTCCGTTACAGTGTATCTCAGGTTTGGTCTCCCAAATGACCAAATATCACATTAATTAATTCTCTGAAAATCATTAAAAATTGTAAACGTCAATATTTTCAGCTCACGGAACATTGCATGTGTGATCTTTAAAAAATATCCGATTTTTTAGTACTATTGCCTAACGTAAACACTAAAGTAACGTATCTGTGTAACGTATCTGGCCAGCCTTTTTTCTTAATCGTGTCGTTCTTAATAAAAGTACGCTTTACCGACTTATCTCTATACCTTACAGTTAGTACCATACACTACATCATGGTGTGGGGTATTCGACTTTATGTGTCACGGGTTTGGCAAGAGCACTGGGGGAGATAGGTAACGTATCTGTCGGTCGGTATGAACGTACCAGATGGATTTCTTTCATTAGCAGTCCTGGAAATGGTTACTTCAAAACCAGATTTCTATGCAAAACATGTAATATAACATTGACATGGTCTTCGATTTAGCACATATTGGAACATTCTGCTACCGTTACTTTTTGGCAATTTTGTATCAATTTGAATTGTGGTAACGTATCTGTCTGCAATACTGGCGACATGCTCTCAGAGAACTCTGTACGAAACTTTAATATCCATATTTCGTGTTTTTGAACTTATAATTAGACCTACTAGAGGCTGATCAAAATGTCATGTTACCTTTGATATGCGCTCTTGTGTTACGAGCAGGGAACATTTTAAAGAATGGATTTGGGCGGCTGGCGACATGGCAAAAAACAAGAATTGTCATCATCAGCCTTATGCTTGAATCTTTCTTTGCTGGTTACTAACTTCTATTCCATCATTTGAAAGCATAACTCTTAAGTATAAATTAAATTAATACATTCATTCTTAACGAACAAAACAAGCTTTAACCTGTGCATGACTGTGAGCACACGAAAGGCCGCTTTTTTGAACACTTATCGGAGAATGACCCTCCAATATACCCTTCGGTATCACCGATAGGGCCCGCGGTCCTGTGTTATCCTCGCCCACTACCCGGCAAACCCTTTCAGGGCGGCCGAGTCTCTAGGCCTGTATTCAAAGGTAGACTTGGAACCTCTGATCGGTCAGGGACGGAGCCCGGCTGAGGGCCGCCGGGGTGGTCGGGGCCGAGCGCCGCCCGGTCGGGTTTCGGGCCCGGTTGGGTCGAACTGTAGGGGTCGGAGCTTCCACGCGAAAGATGGAGAGTTTAATGGGCTACCCTTTGGTCGAGCCGCGGTCGAGTGGCTTTATCTAGACCGCGAGCTCTGACTGGGTCCGGGCCCTTTCCGCCCGATGGGATCCCTCAGAGCGACCTAACAGGGTAGGCTCAGGCTCTAACGCCCTGACGATCGGAGGCGGGTCTTTCTGGATCCCAGCCTCACTATCTCCAGACCTTACCCTATTTTTAGATCTATCTTTTCGCTATAACCCTTTAATGATACATCTTGGGACTTCCACGCTCCGCCCTGGGGCCCCTTTTGCTCCGGTCCTTATTATGGTCTCGGGCTGGACCAGGTCCCCGCTCGCTGCCCTTTTGGGGGCGTGGTGATAGCCCATGGCGAGTCCTGGGTAAGAGCTCCAGCTACCCCTGGGGTGGGAAGGGAGCCTCTGGCCGGGGAATATGTATATCTATTTATCTCCCGGATCCCCCAGGGGACCCCTGGCCTGACCCAGGGTCCTGGCTCGGTCTACCCTCAGGTGCCACCCCGCCAAGGGGGGCCCTGAATCAATGGAGAATGCTTTTGGATGCCGCACCGGGGGCCCCATTGAGGGAAGCAAGGGGTGGTCTCTCAGGAAAATTTTACTACGTCTCCCCCGCCAGAGGTTCTCAGAGCAGCGGGTGCGGGCCTCTTGGCGCCTAGCCTTGTCGGATAGGTTGCCATTTGCTTCGTCCCAACCCTGCTCTATGTCGCATGGGTGTCCTGGGGAGCATGGCCAGCAAAGGAGGCACAACAAGTTTGGGTCCTTCTTCGACATGAATGAATGGCATTTTTGACATGTTGGAGGTTTAACCATCTTTGTAACTTCCTAGTTTAGATTTCAGAGCTGGAGAGAAAAATAAAAGAAAGATTAATGGCTGGGCCCCCTGTGTCTCAGACCCCCTGGGGGGGGGGGGGGATAAAGCATCAAAAAAGCCTGGGCCCTCGCTCTTAACGGGGCCCGGGGCCCTCAAGGAGCCCCCACGACTCAAGGGCCGTGGGGCCCCCGAAGGGCCGGGGCCCTGGGGGCCCCATGGGACTCGGGGTCCCAAGGGGGTTAGTGAAAAAAATAAAGATGCCCTCAATAGCGGGGCTCAAGCCACACCGCAGAATCAGCCACCCTCGACCCCCGGGGGGGGGGAGGTATGATTCACCCGGGCCCTAGTCCCAATAACTATCCCTCATTAAACCATTATCTCCCCTTTTTTTGTTAGGGGCCGCATAGAAAACAAAGTAAAAACCAGAAGAGGGCCCCAATTGCGTGGCTCCCACACTGCAGAATCGGCCACCCTCGACCCCCGGGGGGGGGAGGTCGGCCCGATCCAACTCGGCGACCGCCGAAATGGGAGAGTACATCCCGAAAGGGGGCATCCAGGACCGACCAATCACGAGCGACCCCGTCGGGGTACTCCGCAAGGGAACCCACTCTCGGCGGGGGGGGGGGGGGAGCTCCACTCCAAGACCGGAGGCCAGTCCCAAGCCAGCAGGCAAAAGGATCGTAAAAATGAGGGATAAAAAACAAAAATGGGGCCCTATACCAGGCCCCCCCACCTTGATGACCCCACCCACCCATCCCCAGGAATGTCTGAGACATGAAAACCTCACAATACACAACATAAACAAGGCAGTATACAATAACACTAAACACTATGTTACTTCTTCTATCATAGAGAAAACTTTTCCTGCAAAATACCAGAAGTATGCTTTACTCTTCCATTAATTTGGCCGTCATCGATACCGCCCAGGAATAGCCACTCGGGCATGGAATTTCCACTTATCAAGAAAAAGGATTCCGATTTGGAGAACCCCGACAATGCAAAAATTTGAGAGAAAGGGCGCGTCGAAAGCCAAAAAGACGTCGAAACGTGAAGAGAATGACCTAGAACTAACTAGCCTAGGTGACTCTTAATCGTGGAATTACGGTGTGGGGATCGCAGTGTGGACCATAATTTTACTTTGGCTTGTCACACGTACGACCGCTAGATGAAGGAACTCAAGGGACGCCAAATTTTTTTGAGAAAAATCCCCACTACTTATCACTCTGCTGAAGCCCGTAGGTTCTAAGAGAAATAATAAGTTGAGTTCCCCCGACGACTTTCTTTTTTGGCAAGAACGGTAGGTAAAACTTGCAAATTTCAAGAAGCCTTCAACAACCATATCTTACCAGCTCAGTCGAAAAACATTCGAAGTTGATTTTGCCCAGTAGTTCTTGGGCGTCTCATCAGGCGCAGTGCAACCAAGCTAGGGCGGGTTTGCCAAATTTTTCAGCTTTTTTCAGTGGTAAGTGGGGTTTCTGTTCGGTCGCAAATGAATCATTTGTGCAAATCGGCCGGGGGAGGGAGGTAGAGTAGGCCTAATTTGCGTCTTTTTTGTTCATACTAAGCACGTCGCAACACTCGAGCATTGTATAAATAGTTATCATGAAAAATAAAGCACATTCTAATGCTGTAATTGTTACTGATTCACCCCATTCGCAAGTGAACAAATCCTAAAGTTTTATTGCATTGCAACCGGAGGTTCTCGAACCACAATGTCGCGCGATCACTTGCTTTGGTGGATGAGGTTTGGCATTGATGATTAGAAGCGACAAATGCACTGGATAGAAGTGTTATGTTTTTTTGTCAGCTGAAAGTGCATTTCAAAAAGGTAAAACAAAATGAACAAGTTTGATCTAAATTGGATCGATTAACCAATTAATTGGTCGAGCTACGAGTTGCAAAAATATTGGGCGAGACACAGTCGAGCCCACTATTTTTAAACCATACGCAACCAATTACTATTGTGCTTAAATCCATCCAATTTTTATCATATATTTTTGGTGGCTATTTCAAGGTTTCAAGGTCAAGACTAACATTTGAACTATTAGAAAATTTTCAAAATTGGAATTTGTAATCACGAAAAATATAAATAATACTTCCATTTTTTCAAATTGGGTGTATATTTACATTTTGACTTGACTGAAGTGCAGTTGACCTTTGTGCCTTTTTGGCCATAACGTCCTCATTTGAAGTCTGATCTATAACACCTATACATTTTTGATTTCCGTATGATAGGCGAGTAATTTGACATGCATATGATTCCATTGCGACAGTTCTCAATTTGTTACCCGTGTTAACTAACTTTGTTTCCCCTTCCCCAAAATACCGGAACATTTGAGCGGCAATAGCCCAATTCAAAACCTTCAACATCCATCAGGGAACCCAAGACGCCGTCAAATCTTTGTCTCCAGCGTTTGGTCACGCGATCTACAGCTGGTTTTTGTACTACACTGCACTTTTCAGTTTTTCAGTAATTCTGGGTTTGGTGTTAGTGTCTCCAAAAATTCCTACTGGTAGGAACTATTTGATCAATTAAATGTTTTGACTCTCTTAATTGTGGGCACTGAGACACTTCTTTACAAGAATATGTGAATCAAATAATTCATTTATGTACATCTTCCATCAAAAGGGATTCGCGACAATTAGATTTTAATAACCGTATTTTCCTTTATTCCAAGTTTTACAAGGAACCCGCAAATAGCAATCATGCGCGTGTACAAAGACTTTTTTTTTATATACATACATGCCACACCAAACCGAAAGACAAACTAGGGCACTGTAGCCAAACATTTGTGCATGTACACTGCCCAGGAACAGAAAAATTCAGACTTTGGGTTTGAGATACTTTCAGGATTACCAGGGAATGTTTTGAAATTTCTAATTTCATGCAGAGAATTGAAGCAAATTTCTTTGCCTTTGAGTGAATTTACATAATTTTGTTACAGTTACAGTAGAATTTGCCATCCACTGAACTTTTACTTACTTACTCTGGAAACACAAAAAAGAGTGATTGTTCTTCAAAAGAGGGACATTTGTCTGTTTGTAGTCGATGACTTACTGTACCTCCTGATATTTTCATTTACAAATCAGCAACCAATTAAGATTTATTTTTTAATGCGACAATGGCTTGGTTACCAAACGGAGCACTCTGCTTCGCGGTGATGTATTATTTCAATTTAATGCAAAGAGCGTTTTATGGCACATTATAGTGCCATGCTGCGCACACCCTTCGAAGATAGCGTTATTCAAACAAAGAAACTCCTGACTTACTCTAAGTCTCCCCACTGAGTGACATTAAGATGGAGGCCTCCCATATGTTACGAGGTGAGTGAAAAAGTTGCCGTACCTCCTACAAAATGTCTTTCCATGTAAACAATTTTCCAGATTTTTCCTTTCCAAAATAATATTACCGTATATCATAACGAAAGCATATTTTTGATAGTTTGATTGATTGCGGAAATGTATTATT
>JAMKCH010036369.1:0-31884 GCA_023653785.1 Ophioderma brevispina
GAACGGCGGGAACGCAGTGACATTACAACCAACCGGATCTACTTTTTCGAGAAACCTCTTCCAACGGAAACCACCCAGCTGAGAAACTTACCCGTCCCGCCTTGCGATAGCGGCTCAACATATCGTGTTGGTACCAGGAACGACCCGCAAACCTAGTGTTACATAAAAAAAAAACCTTGCTTTTTGTTGTTCTGAATCAACAATATTCGGCGGCATTAAATGCACACAGTTTTACTAGAAATATTTTTGGGCTTATAACAGCGCTTACAGAGCAATCCACAAATTGTTCGGTTGCGCTTTACAAAGAATTACTTACAAAGTACAACACACTAGATACAAACCGTGTTAAAAAACTTAGTGTGGGTATGATCAGCATTTAGGGTTATCGATTCTAGCGAGTTAAAGAAGGCCAACTGTATATTGAAGATCGGACACAGTCTGTTTCCTTCACTTTAGTGGCTAACGAGGCGAGAAAATATGGATGCAATCTGTTAAGGAGAATGCACGAGAAGTGTTGATTCTTGCTTCCGAATCCCCGAGCGTAGCGAGGGATTAGCTAGCACGAATAAATACTTCTAGTGCTTTCTCCGACTTAAAATAAACCATTTGCATTTATTTTATCCAACAATTGTATACAGCAATTACGCGCATATGATTTGTAAACCGTAGATTCGGTTGCATGTTTTTACAACGTGCTTATCCGCAATTGAATTGTTACCACACCTTGCTGTTTGTATAACGCAATTCTTACACAACTTCTTATTGGTATACCTGTTGAATCCAGTTTGATTCGTACAATATATCGATTCTTCAATAAGCTGTAACATCAAGTGAGCGTTCACCCATTAAACTTGAGTTGCTACAAACACACATCTGTTATTGTATAACTGTAGATTCGTGCTACAAAAACGACTTTTTCATACGAAATTCTCACCACCTGTTATTTGTTACCTGTAATTCGTACATAAATACATGTTCTTCAGTGAGGTTATTAGTCAGCGAATCAGCACAATCGCTGAAATCGTCCATTGCTATATGGATCAGTATCTGAACGAATATTTGTATGATTCGGTCCTCAGATAGATGTTTCTGCCTAATAAAATTGCATTTGCCGTGATCGTGTTTTCCTCCAAGACATACAATGAATTTCCGATAAAGAATTATCACTCAAAGGTAAAATTATTCTTGAGTCTGATACAAGTGATGTACACCCACTTGCCTTGCTAAAGGCAGAAGCTAATTGAACTGACTTAAACCATGGAGTTATTAACGCCATCTTAAACCATTGCTCAAAATGTAGAATAAATACATCATAAAACCTTTGATTACGTGGATTCGTAACTTACCCATCCATTGAGCATCTGAAAAAAGCCCGTCAATTGGTGGAGTTTGGAGTCCACGCATCAAAGTGATTTAGGAATGCCAATTTATACTGCAGTGGCCATTGCTATGCACATGCATGTGCGTGTCCTGTTGTCCGGCTGTCTAATTTGCTACCCAATGGATATGTGGTGGACTATCCTTATCTTGGAATTTACAAATTAAACCACATTCCTCGAAAAGCCCTTGATTTACAAAGAAGTTTGATTTACTGAAGAAATACTGCAACACTAAATATTTCAAGACCCATATATCCCGCGCCTCACTGCAGATTCAAATACTTTTGGAATATATTTACTCAAGCATACGGTAACAAGGTTTGATTTTGGAATAACTATTCCTCTGAAAGGCCAAGGATTACGACATGGCAAAAAGCAGTCCTAAGGTGCGTGATCTTCGTATTTAGGGTCCAAAACTTGTCTCAGTCTTCATGCGCTAGGCGGGGTACAACAAGATTTTAAAATCGCGTTTTCATATACGTTGCTTAATTTTGAGATTTTTCGACGTGTTTTAATCGACAAATTAAAGAAATGGCCGATAAAATGAGCTAAAGGAAATGCAAGAACAACAATTCTGGGTAGCCAGAGCCTTTTGACTTCAACACATGGTATCGGGCAAAGAAGCGGAGTAAAACTTTTTGCCATTATTAGTAAAAGATAAAATGTCAAATATATTATATTTTTGTTTGCGTAGTAATTCCTCCTCAAAATATTTCCAGTGTGGGCATTTGTTTCGGAAGTTCCCCTACAGTTTTGGTGACCTCCTTTGTGTCCTATAAGATTTCGTGAAGCGCATAGGATCCCCAGTGTTAAAAATAATTAGTCAACTTTCTACATTGGAGTCCTACAACTGTATTCCTAAGACAATCATTTGACTAACTTGGTCAAACCGATGTTTTATAGGACAATTTTAGAAGACGGAGTATTTATATTTAACACGTGCAATTTGCTGTTATCCGCTAGAAGACAGATATATACCCTTTAGCCTAATCGTTAATCATATTGAATCTACAGATGAGTGAAAAACGAATTATATAAATATTATCGTAATTTTGCGACTTTCCAATGCAATGTACCCTGCATGGTCACATTTAATCTAAACCTATCGCCTTAATACAAGACCTCACAATGAACGAGTTTTAAGTGAAAAAAAACTGTCGGGGCAAATGAGATCTGTAACCTAGCATAGGCCTAAATTGTTACTATTATACCAGAAGAAAATTACGTTATTGAAACAAGTTAAAATAGAAAGCAAACAAAGACATAAGATAAAATATTATGGTAACTTTTGTAGGCCACTATTAGCCATTTCCCATAGCTTTCTCGATTTTACTTCACTGGGCCAAATTGAAAAAAAACCCCTACTGAAGTAACAGGTACGAATTTACAGAAATGACAGGTGTAACATTATTGCACTTAAACAAAATTTAAACCGACATGTGTACAATTATGTTATATAAGTCCTTCTTAAAAGTGGCAACAAAATTACGGTCCGAAATGATTTTCCTGTGGCCTTAAAATATTAAGAAAACACATTGCACAAAATTAAGCATGTATACAAGGACATTTTTATATCTAAGCAATGTCTAAAAAAGGGAGAAATGTCCCTAAAGTTATTGTTTGCTGCTATTGAATAGTGTTGCTGTTTGTTTTCTTGTACCCATGTAATCAACTTTTTTCCATTGTTAACCTGTAGATTTTTTAACGAATCCACACTTTTTTTTTGCAACAATCTATAGTGTTACTGTAGAAGTCGTGCAGAAAAGTGTGGATCGTAGAAATAATCAACAGGACAAACAAAGAACTGACGTCCATAGCAATGGTTTAAGAAGATAGAGACCGCTTACGGCTTCAGATAGACATTTGTACTTTATTGGACTTTTAATAGGCAGATAACTTTGCAACCATAAAGCGTCTTTGTCGTTTAGAGAATATTGACATAACAGGACGCGGCCCGTATACGTTATTTCGTTCGTAAACTTTAATGTGATATATCTTGGAAGTCTCATTTAGGCAAATTGCCCTTGTAAAATCAACATCGGTTGTTTTTTTTTTTCAAAATGCTAAATATTTCGCACACTTTGCTGAATATGAAAAAAAAAATCAAAATTGATTAAGAAAAAAAATACAAAATCATTAAATTTTGAAGTACCTTCCATTTCAATCATGGATTTGGACCTGTAAAAGGTAACCGAAGTTGTCGATTTGAGTTACTTATCAACATCAGTTTTGAAATTAACCATGATGATAGCTCAGTATATTTAGAGTTTGACCTAAATGAGAGTAAAGACCTGCAATTTTTCAAACATTTTGTTATTTTTTTTTTTCCCGTTGCTATGCAGAATGACACAGGAAATCATCGGCTAGCAATATATCAATGTTTGTCTGAGTATAAAGCATTGATAACAAGATTGGTTCGATCAGTTGATTGAAAAGAGCGAACACGTGATAATCTACATTCAGTAGCCATTTGTACGAGGCTTAGTAAACAGTGAAAATGCAATTCCAGTGCTTATAGGGAGAAATTGCGCCAATTTGCAAAAAACGCATTTTTACGGCATTTTATATCTCACATCAAAACGGATTGAAATATCTTAAAAATAGCTGGAAAAGTTCCAATGGCTTTCCTCCACTTCATGAAAATACAATTTTTTTTGTCGATTTTATCAAATTATATTTATGGCTCTCAATTATGCAAAATGTTGTCCCATTGGTTGTCTGTATTGGCTCAACAACAGTGGCGGCGCCACGGGTGGGGGGGGGGGGGGACAGGGATTTTCCTTTCCTCCTCCTCCCCAAATTTTTTTCTTCGCCCTCCCCCCACCGTTTGCCCCCCCCCTCCCCGGGGCCGAAGAAAATGAGGGATTTTTTTGGCACCATTCGGCGATTGGGGCCAAAATCACCAAATTGTGACAAAATCCGCAATTGGGGCCAAAATTGGTTTAAAATATCCAACTTTTTGATATTTTGGCCCCCTCAGAATTTCACTTTTGCCCCCCCCCCAAAAAATTCACTTTCCCCCGTTCCCCCCCCCCCCCCAGAAAAAGGGGTCTGGTGCCGCCACTGCCACAATAATTTAATAATAACATTTTAAAATTAAGTTTCTATTTTATACTTGGTCCAACAAGCCCAGAAAGGCGACTCACTCCTCGGGGCAAATAGCTTAACTGACCATTTCCAGGAGAGCCGAGCAGCTTCCCCGAAAATACAACCCGTGATTGGTTGTGGAGGTCACAAAGGGTGAAGCCGATTGGTTCCAAACATTCGGTACCCAAGCTACCCACAAGGGGGATCAGAATCATTCCTGGTGTTAAATCAGTTATTGCTTTTGCAATAAACTTTATTATATTCTAATCTAAATTAATAAGCTTATGCTAATTATGTGTGGTGGCGGCCATTTGTATTTTTTTGTAATTAAAAACATATCCCTTCGTACATTAAAGCTGGTAAAGTCTGCGTGTTTGTGTGCATTTTAGTAATTGTTTACAATTTTTGGTCAAAATTGGTATTTTGGCCACCCTTTTGTTTTGTAAAAAAATCGAGAGTGTCCCAAAAGCTTTAAGATACTTAGTTTTTGCAGCCTAAAAGCACTAGCGAAAGTGGTTACTATGATCTGGAATAACATGCCTGGTGATTTCTGCCACATATTCTAATAAAATTGGATCGATTGAGCCCAAATTTATTGGTCGAGCTATGAGTTGCAAAAATATTGGGCGAGACGCAGTCGAGCCCAATATTTTAAAACTCATAGCGAGACCAATAAATTTAGGGCGTAAATCATCCAATTTTATGATTATCATGTTTCTGATCCGATATTTTCAACACTTGGACTCCTCAAAACATGATAATCACAAATATTGTACAGCCTTGGGCATATCTAAACTAGTTTCTGCCACTTTTTCAGTAATGTTTTATGTTGCATAATTATGAAATAAACTTTTGGGCTACCCAGATTTTTTAAATTAAAAACGAAATGGTGGCCACACCTGGGTCGCCAAAGTACTCATTTTTAACATAAACATAAATGGGCTAAGAATTTATATATCCTTCACAAAACGTACACAAAACTTCGAAATTTGCCTTTTTGATGTACAAAAGAATAAGTCTTTGCATCTACAAAGTAAAATTTAAATTTTTTTGAGCCCGTAACCCAAAGAATTAAACATGAATACCACAATCGCTAAATACAAGTAAGCATAACGATAACATTATTCTTTAGGATATCATCAAAATCTTAATGAGATATGATTATATTATTGTTACATGATTACATGAATGTTACATGAAAGTAGTTGTGCTGTTTTAAGACAATCGGTAGCTATATATAATAGGCCTAATAGTTTTAATTTTAATATACGCCATTTGGGGCAACAAAATACCCACCTTGCACAATAGAGTAAAAGTGATACATAATTGTACTTAACGTAAATGTCAGCCGTATTGAATTCTTTTTAGCCGCCATTTTGATAAACAATTACTGTCCTAACACTTTCCTGTAATGTTCATGTAATAATGTAACGATAAATCTAAATGGGCATTTCGTGATCCACAGCCTCGTCCCCCGACAATTATAGCCCTTACTCCCCCCCCCCCCGTACGTTTTCTTGTAGTAGCTCAACAATATTTTAACAATGCATCAGTTACATTACGATAATATCCTCAAGAATTTTAAGGTAATCTATAAATATATTGAGTGTTCGAATTCTTTCGATCTTTTATAGGCCGACTCAGATTTCCCGATGAGGGCGCACTCAATTTTCAAACAAATCGTGTTTTTTGTATGTACATAATGCTTGTCCACATACTAATCAGTGTGTGAAATAAGCTCAGATCGAAGTCCTTCATATAGAAAAGCCAACTTTGTTATAAAATTCCGGATGCGGAATTTTTGTTATACACAGTATCCTATGGCAATGGGGATTTGGATATTTCTGACCAGCCAATTCACATAGCAGGAACTGGTAAATGCTAGTGCAGTTACTGTCCATTTTCCCTATTCACTGTGCACACAGTGCATTCAATAGGCCTATGACCTGTCGTGCGTACTCTGTGCTTAACGCATAGGACATGAGAAAACTCACGTCGTTGCGAGAAAAGTGCTCAAGGGATTTTCTTGGTAGAAGCTCTAATTGTAGAATATATTATCATAAATAACATATGTGAATTTTATTATGATAGAACATCAAAAATCCGAAAATGGTATTTCTTATAAGAGTTGTTTATTTGGTAGGGTATAATGCTAACTCTAATGGCAAAATCACCCAGTGATTCAAAAGGCGCCATGGACCAAACGGTTAGACCTATACTCCTTCGTAAAGTCTGACACCACGATAAGCTTAGTTTCTCTGCATGTGTGATGATTTGGTTGACGAAATACGAAGCTGAAAAAGATCCGAAACGACATTTCTAAAGGCTTCAAACATGTGTAAAAACAGGCCTTCACGCCAAGTTCATGCACACAGTGTGTGGGTAATCGCTCATCCATATACCATTCCTTGATCAGTGATTGGATGGTGTCCCTGTGAAGTGGGAACTTTACATACGATCAAACTTAAGAATGGATTCAAATGTCCACAATGATTTGGTTGGGTGAGCAAAAGGGCGAGCCCGTTTATAAGTGGCCACTAACTGCACTATGTACTATTTCAGCAGGTAACCTGTTATAACTGACAACTCATGTATACACTGCTGCATCATACTAATCATCATCATAATCACAAATCACAATATCTTAGGCTTTAATTTCCGTAAAGCTTACGTAGTGATTTAAATCAATCACCTCCCACTCTTCCTTCGTAGTGTAGTGGGGGGTGGGGGGGGGGGGTGGATAACCACGATTTTATAATGCAGGTATCGCAGGTTCGGATCCAACCATGGCCTTTTTAAAATAAATGTATTTCAATATTATTTTAGAGTGAGAAGAACATACTAATTCCGGGTTGGAATACGCGTGGTAAATACGTAAGGAACAGTCCAGTTCCACTGGTACCTGCTGTATAGCACTGTATGCGTGTATACATTATGTCAGTCATAACAGTACCTGCTGAATACATCTCCAGTTATAACAGGTTCTCTGCTATGTGAATTGGGTACCTTCGACTGACTCTAATCAAATAAGTCACTGCGACTTGTTCCTGGGCTTGCAAAGGTGGGTCAAATTTACTTAACCCTTAACGTCTTATTCAAGATATTTCATATATATGTGCCGATAGATTTATGCCAATATATTCCTTTAAACCTGTCCAGCACATGTAGGCCTACTTTCAACAAAGTATAAACTGCACAAAAGAGTAGTGCATAAATGGCTTATTGACGCGTGTGACTTATTTCCCCTCATATCCACGCTCAAATGAGCAGACTTAAGCTTAAGAGACATGGCACTATGCCGAACCCTACACTTGGAAAATTTTCCATCATCAAATCACAACAAAATATCCACTGATAAATTTTCGTTACGTGTATGTGTAACACGCGGCCAATTCAATTCTTTGTCCTTTCCATTGACGAATACTCTCTCCCGTGTATGTGTCACAATGTGCACTGCAATGTAGTAGTCCACTTTGAGTCTCATCGGTACAGTAAAATAAGTTCCCAAAATGGAACTGTAAAGATTTTAGCTGAAATTGTGGCGTACCTACCGCCTGAAGGTAACGTTGTTTTTGTGTCAAATATATCATATTTATGGATAGATCGTGGGTAAAAGTGATAAAATGATAAGTTGTGGGGTGATAGTAATAAGCTTGCAAAAATTTTTGAAGGATAGGAAGCTTAATATGAGTTGAAACACGTCGCTACTGAATAAGGCCTAGTAAGAAATAAAAAAACTTGTTTACCGTGTTGCTTTTTGAAAAAAGAGGGAGGAGAACGCAGCTGTTTAGTCTTTTATAGTTATTATTTAATTTTATTTATCTATCTTAATCTATCTATTATTATATATATATATAGTATATATATATATCTCTCTCTCTACTCTCTCCTCTACTTCTCTCTCTCTCTCTATCTATACTCTCTCATCTCTTCTCATCATCTCTTTCGCCCCCTCTTCACGTTCTGGGGCCCCTGTCTCCTTCATTAGTTTATAAGAGCTCTTAAGTTATTTAAATTAAATTAATATCATATCCTTTGTATTCTAGAGGATTATCCTTCATTTGCATTAATTCCTATTCATTCTTTTGAACGGATAAATCTCACTACAAAGGGAGGCTTAAGGGGAAGGTGATATTTCCCCCTAACGCCGTAATGAGTGAATATCAAAAGATCGCTTCCCCCTAAGAGCCACAGGAGATAGGGGCATATATATATATATATCTATATAATATATATATAGGCGAAAGAAATTGATAACAAAGCTGGGCGTTGCATACTCTCGTAAAAGGAACTTGCTGTGATGGGACTCGAACCCCACAACCCTCTCTGTCAGACTATAGCGCGCTAACCAATTGCGGCCATCACAACTTGAATGGGTTTTTTTGTTTCGAGTTTCTCTACATCACTAGCGTTTCCAAACCACCACACCACCACCGCCTTCGACGTCACGTATTTTGCCGCCCTCAACTCAGAGACGATCATCATTGTTTTTGTTCGAATGTGATACGGACAACTCCAATTAATTATATATCGTAAGAAATGGTGATGGCGGCAACTAACTTGGACGTCGAAAGGCGGTGTGTAAGGCTAGTGATTTTAAACTCGAACAAAAACCCATCAGAGTTGTGATGGCGGCAATTGGTTCCGCGCTCTAAGTACTGAGAGAGGGTGTGGGTTCGCGTCCCATTCACAGCAAGTTCCGTTTACGATAGTATTCGAAGCCCGCTTTGTATCAATTTCTTTCGCCTATACATATTTCCCTCAACAAAAATCACATCAGATTCGTGTCAACTCGCCATTTCTATAACGCATAATAAAATATTGAGTTTCCGTATCACATGCGATCGAAAAAAAACGACTGATGATCGTCTAGTGAGGGCGGCAACTCCGTGACGTCGAAAGGCGTGGAACCTAGGATGTAAAACTCGAAACCAAAAAACCCATCAGTTTTGTGAATGGGCGCATGGTTAGAAGCTGCGCCCTAGTACTCGACAGAGAGGTGTGGGTTCGAGTCCCATTCACAAGCAAGTTCCTTTTAGAGAGTATGCAACGCCCGCTTGTTATCATTTCTTCGCCTATACAATATTTCCATAACAAAAATCACATTCGATTCGTGTCAACCTCACATTTCTTACGCCATATATATATATATATATATAATTATATATATATATATATATTATATATATATATCTAACTATATTAAACCACATTCACATTCTACCAAGTCGCCATATACCAAGAGCACTCAAAACAAGCGGTTATGACACGACCTGAAATTTCACCCTCATGCCGATTACCCACCCTTCAACCGGACAAACGCAAACGCAACCGCAACATAATATGGTTTATAAAAAACCACCTTCAGTCAAATGTTTCCACAAATGTTTGGAAGGAAGTTTCTGGCAACTTTGATAAGCACTTCCGAAGGAACCCTCTCAAACAAATATTTAAAAACCGTAAATGTTAAGGTCAGCTATTCCTGCATGGACAACATGGGCAAGATTTAATTCATGCACATACCAAATCAATTCTCCGTGAAAACCAAAAACAAACTCCCCACAAAAACTTGCAACTGCAGAAAACCCCAAAATGTCCACTAGCGGGAAACTGCCTAGTCAAATCGGTCGTATATAAAGCTACAGTCACCACCGAACCAAATCAAAAAAAACATATATTGGCCTCTGCGACACCGAATTCAAGACTAGATGGAACAATCACCAATTTTCCGTTCAAAAAAATGCTACACAAAAGGAAGCAAGCCTGCTCCAGCAAAGCACGGGTCTGCATCTTAAGACAACACAGTAACTACAATATTACTGGACAATTCTCAAAAGTGCAACTCTTACTCAAATGTATCAAAACGGCTGTCAACTCTGTCATATGGGAAAAATATTTCATTATTTCAGCAGACAAAGCAACTAACTTAAACTCTAAGACAGAATAAATCAGCAAGTGCCGCCATGCAAATAAGTTCCTACTCAAGAATGTCTTATAATTTCTTGTATTTTACCATATATTCTTGCCTGGTATACATTTTATGAACTTGTTTGTACAGTACTGTAGGTAAATTACACCTAACACTTGTTTATTGATTACCATGTTTATAAACATGTACTTATTGAATATGCCACATGTATGTCTCTGACCATTGATCCGCTTAAATACCATTTTGCATTGTACTGGTCAGTCATTGACACCACTCAAGTGGGACCCCTCCCACACACCTGGAATCCCGCTTCAGCTAATTCTTTACTCATGTTTAATTTATATATATATATATATATATATATATATATATATATATATATATATATATATATGTGTGTGTGTGTGTGTGTGTATATATATATATGTGTGTCTTAAGTTGGGAACCCCTTTCGTGACGCACAGATTTGTTTGTGGAGAATCATCCATTTTCTAGTTTTGTACAAAACCTTTGTCTTGCTAACATCATAACTATACAAAAGTATACGTTTTTGAAAAGCTTATAAAATAAGGATTCCAATGGCATCAAAATAAACTTGATATTCAGGGTGTACAAGTAGATATACAGGTGAAACAAGTAAATTTTCAAGAAAACAGGGGTTGCCCTGTGAAATTTTAATTTCCTTTCAGAAGAATTTGATGCACTTGTGGACCACAAAATTGAAAAGAACACTAAAAGAGCTTTCAGAAAATATATAGTTCATATAGGGTGCAGTGATTCCTTACGTGTGTACAGGGTGACTTAAATAACCTTCGTTATCATAAAACACTAATTAATACAAATGTTATTTACTACTGTTAATTAGTTCATTCCTTCCCTTTAAACTGATGTACATATGTGTACTAACTTGATGGCATACATTTGAATCTTTGCTTTGATGATTTTTGGCCATTTAGATAGCAATTTACAAAATATCATTGAACGCTATATTTTACAAGCTTTTTCACAGAGGTCTATGGGAAGACCATTTTGCAGCTCGTTATTTTGCTTATTAAGTCTAATTAACGCAAGTTAGACCATTAACCTTTTCCATGTTTTTAATTGCTGCAATGTCCAAGATTAAGTATACATAAAAAGATATCCATGCTACATCAAATAATAATTAAAAATTATGTTTTTCATAATTTTGCTCAGCAAACTTGAGTTTTCCCATAGACTTTCAATGGTACCGTGCCCTCACATCCATGGCCTCACATCCTCCACTCTGCACGCTCGTCAGTATAATTGATATAAAATAAAATTACACGCAATAATTTAAGATGATACTTATTAGAGTCCACAAATGTCCAAGGTTAAAAGAAGCGTTGCAGTTCAACGATGATATGTTCCCACAGCGAAGACTTCAAAATGACAGTATGCAAAGTCACTTCTCAGGTAATATTCCATGGGAATCTTCTCAGTCCTGAAGATAACTTTTGACCAGCAATTTGGTCCATGACACAAACCTGATATGAAATTTGATCCTTGATCAGATTGCATTGATTTTGGAAGGCCTACTAGGGTGAAAAACTTTGTTAGAGCTTTCACTATATTCTGTGCCCTAATATTCTCAAGGGTATATAGCCTCAGGGAATCTTGTGGAAGCACACATGATGGTCAGTAAACACATTTTTGCTGACTTGGTCTTTGGAAGTGGTCCTACGCAATCTATTAAGACCCTACTAAACGCCTCATCAAATGCTGATATTGGTTGCAAGGGAGCAGTAGGAATTGTCTGATTGGGCTTGCCCACCATTTGACATGTGTGACAAGTCTTACAATACTCAGACACATCTTTTTTTCAGAGTGTAGGCCTAGGCTGGGAAATGTATGATATGACCTGGAAAATTTGTAATAGATTTTTTTTCACCACAATGCATTTCTATGGAGTTGAAAGACACAAAAACTCTAATCCTGCAAAATGGTATCGTCAGATACGAATCATGACGACTAATAATAAAACGCAGTCCACAATAAAACCTCCAGGCATTGATCCAACTAATGCTAAGGGGTGGCCAATAGCATTAATAATTATTTGTGTCTATTGGCAGTGATATATTGCACCTTTGGATACTGCGAATTTACCTGTTTTTTACCAGCACCAGAAATCTTGCCAGAAATTTACCCATGGGAGGTTTACTCCAAATTGACTAAGATTGGCAGAAAAAAAGCAGGAGGCCCAGACGGCATACCTGCAAAATTAATTAGG
Organism: Ophioderma brevispina; assembly: GCA_023653785.1. Lineage (NCBI taxonomy): Eukaryota > Metazoa > Echinodermata > Ophiuroidea > Amphilepidida > Ophiodermatidae > Ophioderma > Ophioderma brevispina. Next base: position 12,644 of record JAMKCH010036369.1, read on the forward strand.
GAGTTTTCTTATGAATTAAGTGTTCCACTTACTCAAATTCTTAATGCCTCCTTTCAGGAAGGAATTGTTCCACCTCAGTGGAAGCGTGCGGTTGTAGTCCCAATACCAAAAAGCAACCCACCCACATGGAACCAATTGAGACCGGTTTCATTAACCGACCACTTCGCTAAGGTGGCAGAATCTTTTATTGAGTGGTTAATGAATGACATACAACAGCAAATAGATAAGGGGCAGTTTGGTAATCGCAAAGGAAGATCAACTACTCACTATTTGGTGAAGCTAATTAACAACATCTTGAAACACGCTGATCAACCAAAAAGTCTTTCTCGTATCATCATAACTAAGCTTTTGATCGCGTGGATCACTATATTGCGATTCCTAAGCTGCTCTCGTTGGGTGCTAGACCATCTGTAGTACCGTGGATTTGCAGATTTTTGTCAAACAGGTCACAATGCGTCAGATATCGTAACACCCTCTCTGATTGGAGTGAATTAATGGGAGGTGTACCTCAAGGTACATTGGATGGTCCCTCTATCGTTTTAGTGATAGTAAATGATGCTGCTGCCATAAGCCACCATAACAAAATGGCTCTTAAATATGTGGATGATTTAACAATTGTAGAGAACTCTTATGTTCATCATGGTAGCACTATCCAGCAGGATCTGGATAATTTGACACTTGGGCCAAAAAATCATATGACTCTTAATCCTGCCAAGTGTATGTTTATGGATGTTACTTTTGTTCGTGATCCGCCAGTGTAGTTGTGGTTTAATATTTTTGTTTTTTATCCTGCGTTTTTATTGACACATGGTGTACTTTTCTTATTATAGTTTTTTGTTCATTTCTGATCGACAACGCTTATAAGTCAAAGACCTGCAATGGCTACAGACAACATTGTTTTACTTCCGCCGAATCTCATTTGTAAGTACACTACCATTGCATTTCACTGTATTTTAGTATAATATTTTACCCGACAAACTTGGTAATATATGAGTGTCAAGATACGTGTACCATTTTCCAGCTACACTTTGATACCCCGTTTGCTACCAAACGGGGTATTTGCTGTATAGTTGGGTCATTTAGAGCAATTCCGTGACAGTGGAGAGCAGAGCATCATTTCTCAGTGGATTTGTCTTCTGTGAAGGTTAATGAACAAATTTAGCGGGGGTGCCCCTCGAAAAAGTGTGGGCGAAATCCAGGAGGGAGAAATTCATAATACAGGGGTCCAAAATGAAAAATGCTTGGATTACTGTAAAAAGGTAACCAAAGTGTTTTTCTTGTTACAAGGATTAAAAAAGGTATAGTTTGTACTACCTATATACAAGGTATGGTTTTCCACAGGAATTGCAACAAAATCAGTTAACACTCTCATTTGTATTTGTTTATCGAAATAAAAGACAAACAAGGTCAACCCCATTTAAAAAACACTTTGGTAACCTTTTTACAGCAATCAAAGCATTTTCATTTTTGACCCCTGTATTATTAATTTCCCCCCTCCTGGATTCCGCTCACACTTTCAGGAGGGCACCCTCCACTAAATTTGTTCATTAACCTTCATAGAAGACAAATCTACTGAAAACTGATGCTCTGCTCTCCACGGTCACGGAATTGTCCTAAATGACCCAACTATATAAATCGTTCAGGATTAGACAACTCAGACACATCTTTTTTTCAGAGGTAGGCCTGAGGCTGGGAAATGTTTAATGGATGACCTGCGAAAATTTGATATAGATTTTTGTCACCACATGATTTCTATAGAGTTTGAAAGAACACAAAAACTCTATGCTGCAAAATGTATCGTCAGATACGAATCATGACGACTAATAAAAAACGCAGTCCACAAAACCTCCAGAGGATTGATCCAATAATGCTATAAGGGGTGGCACAATAGCTTAATAATTATTTTGGGGTTATTGGCAGTGATATATTGCACCTTTGGATACTGCGAATTACCTGTTTTTTACCAGCACCAGAAATCTTGCCAAAATTACCCCTGGGAGGTTTACTCCACATTGACTAAGCATTGGCAGAAAAAAAGCAGGAGGCCCAGACAGACGGCATCCCTGCAAAATTAATTATGGGAGTTTTCTTATCGAAAAGTGTTCCACTTACTCAAATTCTTAATGCCTCCTGTCAGGAAGGAATTGTTACACCCTCAGGGAAGCGGCGGTTGTAGTCCCACAAACCAAAAAGCAAACAACCCACATGGAAACCAATTGAGACCGGGTTCATTAACCGACCACTTTGCTAAGGTGGCAGAATCTTTTATTGAGTGGTTAATGAATGACATTTTAAAAAAGCCAATAGCCATCGCAAAGAAGACAATACTCACTATGGGGAGCTAATTATTAACAAAATATTGTGTCTGAAACACGCTGATCAAGCAAAAAGTTTTCATTTCATCATAACTACGTTAAGTCAAAGCTTTGATCGCGTGGACACTATATTGCGATTCTAAGTGCTTCTCGTTGGGTGCGTCGACATCTGTACTACCGTGCGATTTTGCGCTTTTTGTCAAACAGGTCACAATGCGTCAGGATATCGAACACCTCTCTGATTGGAGTGAATGAATGGGAGGTGATACCGCAAGGTACATTGGAGGGTCCCTCTATCTTTTAGTGATAGTAAATGATTGTGCTGCAATAAGCCACCACCATAACAAAAAGGCTCTTAAATATGTGGCTGATAACAATTGTAGGTAGAGAATCTTATGTTCTATGGATAGCACTATCCAGCAGGATCGGATAAATTTGGACCCACTTGGGCAAGAAAATCACATGACTCTTAATCCTGCCAAGTGCAGGTTTATGGATGTTACTTTTTCGTGATCCGACCAGCTATGTTGTTGTGGTAAGATTTTGGTTTTGTATCCTGCGTTTTTATTGGTACACATTGCGTGACTTTTCTTATTATAGTTTTTGTTCATTTCTGATCGACAACGCTGTTATAAGTCAAAGACCTGCCAATGGCTCAGAACAGTGTTGTTACTTCGCCGAATCTCATTGTAAGTCCACTACCATTGCATTTCACTGGATTTGAGATAATATTTTACCCGACAAAATTGGTAATATATGGAGTTGTAAAGATACGGTACCAGTTTAACAGCTACACTTTGATTACCCGTTGCTACAAACGAGCGGTGATTCGCCTGTATAGTTGGCGTCATTTAGCGCCAATAAATTCGTGACAGTGGAGAGCAAAGGTTCATTCTCAGTGGATTTGTCTTATGTGAAGGTTAATGAACAACTTTAGCGGGGGTTTTGCCCCTCGAAAAAGTGTTGGGCGAAAGCCAGGAGAGGAGAAATTCATAATACAGGGGTCCAAATGAAATCGCTGGGATTTACTGTAAAAAGGTAACCAACGGGTTGTTTCTTTACAAGGATTAAAAAGGTATAGTATGTAATAACCTATATACAAAGAGTTGGTTTTCACAGGAATTGCAACAAAAGCAGTTAACACTCTCATTTGTATTGTTTAATCGGAAATAAAAGACAAACAAGGTCAACCCCATTTAAAAAACACTTGGTAACCGCCTTTACAGCAATAAGCATTTCGTCATTTTTGACCAATGTAGTATTAATTTCCCCCCTCATGGATTCCGCTCACACTTTCAGGAGGGCACCTCAACTAATTGTCTTTAAAAACAACCCTTTTTCCAAGAAGACAAATCTAATGATGAAAACTGATGACTCTGCTCTCCACGGTCCGGAATTGTTCTACGAAAGGAACCAACTATATAAATCGTTCAGGATGATTAGACAACGACAACTGGTAGGCAGTTGGAAAGGTTGCGAACTTGAAAGATTAATACGCGACTTTTCCGTTAGGGACGTTTCGTTAGTGTGAATCTCACCATTGTGCGTTGCATACTTATACACTGCGAATAATTAGTTAAAAAGTGTCTTATTTGACTAATTAAATATTATATTGCACATTATTTTTGTTTATAATCCACAAAATAGTGCTAAAAGTGTTTGTAATTAAAAGAATGTTTTTCGGATTCAATTCATAATTCAAATATTTCTACAACTGAAAATTGGACGTTTATAATACAAAATTCGTCAAAAACTAAATTGCAAAATGACCAATGTGTACTTACATTCATCATTTGTGCTTGACGAACTAATTCTATAGTCATCTCGGTGAGTCACTAAAGCATCTTTAATGAGTCAATTAATTTGTCATTGACCAATTAAATTTCGTCAGTCATTACTTTGTCAGTTTAAAGTGTAATGTCGAGTATGAAAATATTTTGTAATCATGAAAACTAGTTAAAATATGGTAAGGTTATCTTCAGCATAGCAAACGGGTTTCCAGCATTGAAGACCATAGTATGACTGATAAAACAAATGATGCAGACTACTTTTTAATTAGTCAATACGACAATGTTTTGACTAATTAATGTTCTCAGTGTTGTAAGGAATGAGCAAGTTTGATAACCAGATTAGCAGTTAGTGTTCTGTAAAAAAATCTTGAAGCATTTTAATGAATCGTTATGAAATGTTCTAAAAAATGAAATATTGATTTCGTTAAGGGATTAGCAGCGAAATGCAAGAGGAATCGAAAAATGGGGTACAAATTCATATAACTCTTTAATGTTTGAAAGAAACCACCAAATAGTGAAAAATAAGTATTTGAGAAATTTGTCATACAGTCTCCCACAAAAAAAAAAAAAAAATACAGCGACGGCATCTCAAAATTGACACTAAACAGCTGATTCTGGTTTACACAGTACAAAATAAACAAAGATCAATAATTGTTGTGTTTGAGGTTAAAACTGGTATTGATCATGGTGCACATAATCAAGATAAAAATCTGCGACATTCACCGGGAAAGGGTGTTTTTTTTTTTATCTCAAGTCGAAAATTTTGATACGCAGTATAGAAATTACAGAATCAGATAAAAAAAGTGCTGCCTTTGTCTTTAATACACTGATTTCAAGCCAACACTTGCAGGTTTATGTTGCATATCCATTGCCAGTACCAAACATATAAAATATGAAATTTTGATTGTTTTTTGGCATTCCCTTGCAAGAATGAACTATCGAAGACCGAACTAATTACCTCATCGATAAGTCCCAATAATAAGGATTTAGATCAAGTCGCAATTACCTATTCAATTACCTATGTTCAGATAAGAGGAGACCGAGATCTCGTCTCCGAGGATACCCGCATCTCATCAGCTTTTTGTAAATCAATTATGGGTCAGTCAGTCAGTCATGATTTACAGCCTTTTTATTGTTTGATGAAAGTTTGTTGAGTGTGAAAATTTCCTCAAACAAGATTTTTTTTCATTTCTTTTTCGGAAATGGGAAATGTATTCTTTCTTTTTTGGTGGGTAGGGGAGGCGTTATTTCTTGTCTGGGCTGGGAGGGGCATTCTTTCTTTTCGAAATGGGAATGTATTATTCTCTTTTGGGGGTTGGTAGGGTGTTATTCTGTCGTTTTTTTGGAGGATATGAATTTTCTTTGGGGAAGAGGATTGTTTTTTCTTTGTTTTTGAAAAGGAGGGAGAGGTTTTCGGAAGTGGGTAGTAGCGACATTTTAATCGTTCAGATTCTATCTATAGCGCATTTACGTATTCAACCGCCACATTTTCATACACTTCGGAGACAGGAAAGCCGGTAAAACGGCGGCCGCGGGAGTGGGTAACGTCAGTGCTTATAGCGGCACCGTCCGATGACTTACACCCGCCGAATTAAATAGGCAATTAGCAAAGTCTCCTAAATCCACTTTAAGCGGCATGCGCACATTTTCACAAATACTTAATGTCTTCAATTTGCTCAAATGATAGTCTAAGCCATTGGAAGCACGAGATATATTTACACATAAAATAACATCCCCAAACAGATAGGGACATTGATATGACATCCAGGTAATTTGTTAGGCCAACTTTAAGTTTTCCATAACGTTTAATCAACGAAAATGTGTATATTACATGAAATTTTTGAATCGTACTCATTGATAATTAAACACAAAGGGTTATAGATCCCTCAACAGTGTGCATAGCGGGGAAACATGCATACGGCGTGGTGTTCTTATGTTAAACGCCGTTTTCGTTTCGTCTGCTGAATTTAACGTCGCGGCGACATTAATTAACCCGTTAAAGTATAAAACGTGTTCTGTTTACCCATAAGGAAGCTGATTGGGTCTTAATCATTTCGGTTGAGGGCGTTGGATTTATAAAAGCCTTACACCATGCAAAATATCGATTGAAAAATCTTGAGGGCGCCACTGTAGTTTCAAATGTGCCAGGGTCTCTGTAACATAGGATAATCCCTGTGGACACAGCATTATTATTAGAGTCTTCTTCCGTTAGGTCTGAGAGGGGTCACCTTTTTTTCGAGTTTCGGATTAGCAAATCGCTGCTAATCCCTTTATTTACCAATTACCCTCTTACACTTTTCGTGAATGAATACGCATAGGTTAATGGTTGTGTATGATTTATATGAGCTACTCTTTTCAGCTTTCTCGCGTATCGTATCCCCGAGGGCTTTGGCCGTATCGGTTTTTGGCTACTTAACTTACGTAATTGCTAGTTTTCATTTTTATAGCACATTGTTTTATGGACGACTTGGATGGCCATGTGCCAGACGATATATCAATGTGGGGAAGGGTAGATCGAATATTTCGACACTCCTGGTATCAAATTACCTTAACTGACTAATTTCTTAAAAGTGACAGGAGATTTTTTGGACGGATACGAATTCTCTCAATTTGCACTTGCTCGGTGTGGACCACCTACCGAGAACGTTTTGAAGGTGTGGAAGTACAAAAGTAAACATGAAACTTTTAGTGGTAATGAAGGTAAGGTTAATGGTGGCAAACTATTAATGTATTCCTCTGGTGCTCTCTGACTATTAAGAAAAACGATGTTGCATTTTTTTCGTGACCGGATAGGGACCTTGACATGAGGTCAAGGTCAAAGCGGTCATACAATGTCACCCCCCCTAAGTATATCGACCTTGGTACCAAAAGTGGCAAATTTCAACAGAAGGAATATTGTGCAAGAGTAAATGGTTGATGTAGTCTATACCAAATCATGGAAGAATTGTTGTTAAACCGTGAAATAACCACGATCGCACTAAAGAGACAAAAGTTAGTTTATATATTTAGTTCCTTTTCAGTCTCAGCCACATATGTGCTGTTTTTTTAATTAATTATTTCCATACGTACTAAGTAAAAGACGGTAGCAAAATACTGAAATCTGGAAAAAGGGGTGTAATTTTCACAATTTGAAACGGGACTTAAACTACATTATGTACGATTTGGAAATTCAGAGTTTGGATACATTCGGCTCATTTTGTGTAACTGAGCTATTCAGTATAGCCAACAAAACCAAATTTCTCCTTAATAATATAATTTAATAATTAATAATAATAATATCAGCATTTATATAGCGGTTACAAAAAACACAGCGCTTTAAACAAATACAAGCATAACAGAGAAAATCAGCCGTTGGAAAGAGATGAGTTTGCAACAGGCGTTTGAAGATAGAGACGGATGGCGCCTCTCTGATGTCAACAGGAAGTTGGTTCCAAAAGTTTTGGCTCACAAACTTGAAAAGATGGTCACCAGCTAGGGTTTCGAGCGTTGGACTTTGGCTGGTGGGAATCAGAGGACGAGCGAAGTGATGTCGCTATCGTCAGAGTAGAGGTGTTGTACAACAGGACATTTGACTAGTATTCTGGAACCTGCTGGAGTGGATTTGAAACAGTAAAAGGCATGATCGTGTATTTAATTCTGTTCTCAACTGGCAACCAATGGAGACTCATTATAAGTTGTGACGAGTCTGGTCTCTTCCAATGCAAAAAACAATCGCGCAGTGGCGGCGATCAATAGGATTTTTGGAACGAGGGGGGGTGGGATTTGCTGCAAATAACACAGCTACAGGCACCGCAGTGCCGGGTGTGGGTGCGGTAGGGGTGTATCTCCCTGCGCTGCGTGGGGGTGGGGGGGGGGGGGGGCTACAGGGGGTACCTCTTCACGAATTAGCATCGAAAAACTAAATCGGTACCAATTGGAAATGCAAGTTTTTCTTGAAATCTTGGATATCGACCGAAAAACCTGAATTTTGGCTTTTTTTAGAATTATCCAAGATTTTCAATACTCTTCAATGTCCTTCGTTTAATCCTCAAACGAGGTGGAGGGGAAATCCACTCTTTTTGGACGGACTTCTTCCTATTTTAAATGAGTGGAAATCGCTCTTTTTAAGTACACAACCACTCATTTTAGTCGTTACCGGAGTTTCAATCGTTGGGGGAGTGAAAATTTTTCACTTAGTTTATACATTAGAGAGCAAACGTGACAAAATTACGCTTTATCACATAGCCGATTATTTTAGAAAACCACTTCCGAGCCCTGTCTTTATACAAGTTAAGATTAATCTTTTCTAAGATTTAAAGCGAAACCTAAAAAAAAAGGATTTATACTTCTGAAGTTATAAATCGGTTAAGGCCAAATTAAGAAAGAATTTGAAAGATATTTTCGTAAAAAAGATGAGATTTATGAAGTTCAATCCCGTCCCTTTTTATAACTAGGTCTAGTTTAATTAATTTTACTTACACATTTTCTTTAAGAGTGTAGAGACTTAGGAAGAATGATTCTTCTTAAATTCACTTAAGATAATCTTTGGCCCTGGACTACAAGAATGTTTGCTGATGGCTTTGATATTTTTAAATCATGAGCAGTTTTTCTTTCCTGTGCACAGGCATGTGAAGGGTTTATAATGGTAAAAGGGGGGGGGTTGAACGATGGGCAGCTCGCCGGTAGCGGGCGGGGTCTTTACTTGAAAGGGTCATAACTTTGCAATTTAGTACGCAGGAGATACGGCGATTTCAAGATTCAATAGCTTTCAATAAATATCAAAAAATTATTTTTAAGAAAAATTACAAACCATAGATTAATATTTAAATAAAAATTGGTAATTAATTTTTAATTGCTAAAAAAACGAAATATGGTTTTGTCTACTCAAAAGCTGTCAAGCTACAATAAAAGCTCAGGAAATCGTTTCCGATTTTTAAGAAGAATCAAGATGGTGAACATTGATTGATTTAACTTAAAGAGACATGAGGAGATTTCCAGAAAGAAGCGCCCCCATTTGTCGAACCCCGTTTTTTTTTACTATTTTGAAGCTTACTATATATTGAACGCACCTAAAGTGAATACCCGGAAACGCCGTCTTTATGTAATAAAGCTGATAATTTAGAAGTTTCTGTCGTGCAGACAGAACGTCAAAGCATGGTTTTATGGGGACGATACGCTAGCAGGCCATATGTTCAAAACAAGGGTGTGGTTTCTTTTGCACCTTGTTAGTCACAATAAACCAGGTGGGGTTAGGACACGATCTGATCGATTTGGGCATTGGGCTTTCCAAACGGTAATTTGTGGAAATGCTACGTGAATTTACTATGGAGTCTCGGTCCCAAGTGACATTAAAAAATCATCTCTTAAACCTTTGTTCCAAAAGATCTTAGTAATAATCATCATAAATTAAGAACAATTATTGACTTCAAATTCGTCGGGTTGTGGATTAACCCCGCTGCAAAATAGTGTAATTTCCAATTAACGGTCATATTTAGATTATCGTGACCAGGCCTAGTCTTTCGTCAAGTCTGTGTGTTGTAACCGTTCGCTATGAGTAAGAGCGCCCGTCGACCGTTCGTCTTTGAAACGGACTCGCACCCGGGGGAAGTTGGATGCCGTTTGAATTTTTTGCTGTTAGGTTGGCACGTTCTCACCCCCCTGGACATTAAACCTTCGAAAGGTATCGGAGGGTGGTCTAAGACCGATCCAGTGAAATTGAGAGAAAAGAACTTCGTATCCTAAACAAATCTGTCCTTTACAGGTGCAAGGAGAGATTTTGAGGGACCTAAATATTGTGTCTTAACGTCAATTTCATTATAAATAAGACAGTCAATGATTTCTTACTAGTATTTGCACAGAAATGTCTTAAACGAGAGAGGAGAAAAACGAGCGAAATTGATTTGCTTACTTTTCAATAAACAGGCTGAATTTCGTCTTTGCTCTTATACGAATTAGAAGTTTCACAATTTTGTCCCAAAGAAACATTTCGCAGATTATCGTTAGATGGGGATTGTCTTTATGGAAAGTTTTACATCCGGGCAAAAAAATCGTACTTTCGTTTTTTGTGGGGGGTACCTGATATGTGAAATCTCTTGTTGCACCTTTAAGCCTGTATCTTTATCAAACACAAAATTCCATATACATATGGTAAAAATGGTCAATACGAGCCGGTAGAATCATGGTCTATTTCCTCTTACAAAATCATGCATTCACGCTTAATAATGAACAATCTTAACTTTTAGGAAGGAGTTTTAATACCCGACCCGTTTTCTTCTTAGTCTTTTTTTTGGGGGGGGGTTGGGGTTATTTTTTTCTCTACTCTCAAGGAGGGGGCGTGCACCGAGCACGCCCCTATGTAGATCGCCAGTGCGCAGCTTTATTTGATGGCGCTGAAGCCGCCTTAGATCGGCTTTGTTTGCTCCCCAGGTAAGGAATTGGCGGACGCGCTACTAATGACGATACGGACAAGACCAGAGCTTCGTTACAGCATGATGACCAGCAGCTTGTGTTATAAACCGTCTTATGCGCCACAGATGCGAATATGAAATTGGACGCATTGCAAATGGCATGCATCTGTAGAATATCAATGGAAGGCATCGAAAAATGACACCGAGATTCTTAACACTATTTGAAGGTGAATAGAAATGTCACCAAGACTGAACTGTATGTCAGGCAAATTGCTCAAGACACGCGGTGGCAATACAAGAATTCTTTTTTCTTGATCATCTGCAGTTTGTTTTGTACATTCCACAATGTTATTATCATGATATACAAGAAGAGAGTTATTTAGAGCACGATCACAATCGCCACATTCTTGAGATTAAATTCACAGTAAAGCTGGTGGTCGTCAGCAGAAGTGTGTGAAAACATACATTATGAGCCCTGATTATATCGCCGACAGGATTAGGTATAATATAATAAACTTGTGGTCCAATAATTGATCCCTTGGGACAGAGTAGTTGAAAGTGCGTTGTCTAGACATAGCACCATTAATAGCTACCCGGGTTAGTACGATCTTAAAATAGGTTTGAAACCATTTAAAAGCATACCAGTTATACCAAAACGATTTTGAAGCCCATTTATCAAAATACCCATGATCAATGGTGTCGGAAGGTTGCAGTGATGTCAAGCAAACACTAGTTAGAACGATATGCTTCGCGTGCTATCAAGAGATTGCAACGATTGCTTAGGGGTTAAATATTGCCAAGGGGTGTAGGGTTATGTGTTTAGACTGATCAACCATATTTGTACATGGTTACAGTACTTTTGAAACTCTTTGTTATGGGGTGTGGGACTTTGAAAAAGTTGGTATTTTTGGTAAGAGCAGACTACCCCCTTCACAAATGACCGTCCCTCTTTTTAACATCTCATCAGTTCATCAAAAATATCAAAAGCTTAGTGATTGATTTGAATTAAGTTCTGTAACAGTAATCACACTTTGGGACTCTTCGACATTCCGCACAGAGTTTTAAAATTGGTTTCCCGTCTTGGTTCTTTTGCAATCAAAAAGACCGTCTGGTCTTTACAATGGACATCTTCCAGCTAAAATGCACACAGTGCACATTCTGGACACAAACTATGGAATTCGCAATGAGATTGCCTATATAGTAAAGAGCGTACTGGTATACACGCATACATGTAATGAGACCTACAATCTTAACAGTGTTCTCCAAGAGGTCTGTGACAGGATTTTTCAGGATAATGTAATGATAATGTGGTGATGAACCATTATAACACATGATAATTGTGGAATTGGTCAAGGGACCTATACCTCAGCAAGTGGATGTTTGTCCTCCAGTATGGCATGCCAAAGTGCTTATATTACTGACTGAACTATACTGCCCATTCAATTAGCTTAGACCCTCGGTTTTAATTAATATTAGAGAAGGTAGAGGTGTCGGGAATACATCGTGAAAGAAAAATTTGCATTCACGAAATTACCCAACATGATTTTTAAATTTCAAAACATGGATGGAATTTTACCTACAAATCTATTGAAATTTGACCCTTTTCCCCTTATTTGACCAGTCTGCGACCTTTGTGGTTTTAATATCAATGAGTACGAGTGTATGATATTCATGTAATATACACATTTGTTGATTAAAGTTATGGAAAACTTAAAAGTTAGCCTCCAAATTTCCTGAATGTCTTTAACCTCTTATTAACGTCCCTTTCTGTTTTGAGTATGTTATTTTTATGTGTTAAATGTATCTCTATTCTTCCAATGGTCTAGACAATCAGCTGCATCTATCATTCCTTTCAGACCTTCATCTATAAGTTCAAAGCGTGGCTGCTGATGCTGCAATTTATCCATTTGGTTGCCGTTGTTTGTACCGGACGTGAACGTGGTAAACAAAATGCAATCGTCTGCTTCAGGCAGAGATTGTGAACCCAGCTAGTGCGCTCCGGAAGTGATATTTCGTCGGCCGCGTCACATAGTGACGTATTCGACATTTTTTACTTTTTGGGGAAATTTGGCATATACGTTTGTTTTGTACTACTCTACAAATTCACCAAATTTCAAACCTCAAAGTGGCTTAATTAGTAAACTATTAATTAACTAATTATGACATGTGTACAAAACGTTAAATTGTCTGCATCACATATTGACGTATTTGTCGAAAATCTATTCTGCGCAGGCCCATAGCGTCGTATCTGCATTTTGAAGTATTCGCCGTTTCACACAATGACGTATTTGTGCGGCGTATTTTTCAATTCAATAATTATCTGTTATTACACGTTGAAATTACTATTTCGTCGTTTTCACATAGTGACGTATTTTATTTAACATAATTTTTGGATATCTAAATAAACTTGGAAGTTGATTAGTTAAATATATTTGAAATTTAACTTATTTTGGCGATTTTCAACCAGGTTTTTATTGATATATGTGATCTAGGAAAACCCGCCACATATCGCACAGGACAGTTTTGAAAAAATAATGAAAACTGAGCTTAAAATCAGTTATATTGTACTTTATTTTTTGTCGGATTGTATAAGCGTAACTTTTGACGTGTGTATCAAAGAAGAAAGAAGTAAACAGTTATGGAAACTTAATATTTCAAACTCTGCAGTGATAGTAAAAACTCAAAATATAAACTTCGCATCATGTGGCGGGTTTTCCCAGATCGCATCACATATATGTTTTAATTAACGGTATTGAACAAATTAAAATCGCAAAATCTTCAAGGCCGGTTTTTTCTTCAAAGTGCGTATTTTGCAAATACGTCAGTATGTGACGCGGCCGACGATTTATCTATAGTCCGTACGGCAGTCTTTACGCCCGCGGCGGGTCATGTCAGTTTAATTTTGGTTTAATTCGTGAAACTAGTTGAATCAGTGCCTACACCTTTAACCAATCAGATGACGAAAATCTATAATGACTGAGCTATGTAATATAATACATACCCTGAATATGTGTTCATGTCGTTGTAACCAAAAAGTGATAAATGAGTACAGCACTAATAGATTCAGTGACTAGAATTATGACGGGTATAGGAGCGTTGATTTACTGAGATGTGTCAGTTTTAAAGGTCCCAGGAAATGCAAATAGAATTGATGTGGTTTGTGTCAAGTCTACAAGGAGGGACCAGAAAACATTCAAAATCTGGTTGTGATGACATCATTTGTGGTACCATTGATTTATCAGAGAATAGAAAATTCCAGGTGACTGGTGTGAATCTATTCATGACAATAGTTTCACAAATTATGTCACTGGTAGTGTATTCTTTTTTCTGGCCCTGTTTATTGCAATGGAATATCCCACAAAGATTTGGAGTAGGTTTATCATCTCATTTCCTGGGACCTTTAAAATAACCCAGTCCCTAAGCACACAATATGGCTAGTATTGTGCACTTTTTCCTAAAAGCATGAAACTTGACATATATTAACCCCTTCAACAAATTTTGGGGTTCAGATTTGTTATCTTAGGTTAACAGATCGTTATTTGGGGTTCAGCTTTGTTAACCCAAGATAACGACCGTTATTTAGGGTTCAGATTTGTTATTCTTAGATAAGCTTTGTTAACCCCAGATAGCGATCGTTATTTGGGGTTCAGCTTTGTTATCTTGAGTTAACGGATCGTTATTTGGGGTTCAGCTTTGTTAACCCAAGATAACGACCGTTAATTAGGGTTCAGCTTTGCTATCTCAAGATCAGCTTTGTTAACTCAAGATAAGGATCGTTATTTGGGGTTCGATTTTGTTAACCCAAGATAACGACCGTTATTTAGGGTTCAGATTTGTTATCCCTAGATAAGCTTTGTTAACCCCAGATAAGACCCGTTATTTGGGGTTCAGCTTTGTTATCTTGAGTTAACGAATCGTTATCCCTAGTTAACGGATCGTTATTTGGGGATAACACTCCCTTATCTAGGGATAAGGCGAAAGTGACACACTTGAGCTTCCATAAACGTTAGCTACATGCAGTAATATAAACTTGTGTTATTTATGCGAAAATGCTATCACGGCTATGGAATTATGCAAGCATCAGAAATTATTGCTATGGAATTATGCGGACATCAGAGGGAGTTCATGAGAGATTGTCAAAGTACTAATAAAATCAACACACATACAAGCGATTAAAAAGATACATTCATAGTTAAAAGGATAACGAGATGCGGTATATTGGATGATGGTAGAACTGTAATGTTGATTAGGAGAGGTGGGTACGGCGATGGTGGTTCATTTAAAAAATCCAAGTGGCCGCGGGAAATACAAATAGTATAATTGTGTGGTTTGTTTGTGTCAAGTCTACAAGGAGGGACCAGAAAATACATTCAGCAAATCTGGGTGTGATTGCTGATTGAATCATTTGGGTACATTGATTATCAGAGAATAGAAAATTCCAGGTGATGGTATGAATCTTTCATGACAAAGTTTCACAATATGTCACTGTCGTGTATTTCTTTTTATGGCCACCCTGTTTATCGCACTGGAAATCCCACAAAGATTGGAGTAGGTTTATCATCTCATTTCCGGGACCCTTTAAATAACCATCCCTCAGCACACAATATGGCTAGTCTTGTGCCTTTTGTCCTAAAAAGCATGAAAACTTGACATATATTAACCCACTTAAACCAATTTTGGGGTTCCGAATTTGTTATCTTCGGGGTTAAAACAGATGTATTTGGGGTTCAGCTTGTTAACCCAAGATTAACGACGTTATTTAGGGTTCAGATGGTTATTCTTAGATAAGCTTGTTTAACCCAGATTAACGATCGTGTAGTTGGGGTCAGCTTGTTGTCTTGAGGTTAACGGATCGTTATGGGGTTCAGCTTTGTTAACCCAAGATCACGACCGTTAATTAGGGTTGGCTTTGCTATCTCAAGATCAAGCTTTGTTAACTCAAGATTAAGGATCGTTATTTGGGGTTTTCGATTTTGTTAACCAAGATAACGACCGTGATTTAGGGTTCAGCTTTGTTTACCCTAGATACGTTTGTTAACCCCAGATAAGACCGGTTATTTAGGGTCCGCTTGTTATTTGGTTAAGAATCGTTTACCCTAGTTAACGGGTCGTTATTGGGGATTAACACTCCCGTTATTAGGGGGGATAAGGCGAAGTGGCACCTTGAGCTTCCATAAAAGTTAGCTCATGCATCATATCATGTGATTGACTTGCGAAAAGTATCATGTAGGACCACAGAAAGCACTGACAGTTGAGTTAGGAATTTGTGCATCGAGTTGGGCGTGTAGATTCTTTGCGATGCCACAATTTTGGTTCCTGATTGTAATGTACTCATCACTTCGTTATCCAAACTACACCATCCCAGCCGATTAAACAAGACGCACATTCACTAGTTAAACACACGAGAGCACGCCGCACGCAGCGATGACATACACCCGCGGGCGCCAAATCGACGCATGCAACCTTTTGGCGCCACCCTGTTTTGGAAATGAATGCATGAACATATCACCGCACATTCCACAGCATCTATGAGATTCATTGCAGATCACAGCACCTGTACTATGTAGTTGTATAGTTCTTCTAGTGAACGTTTCGGTCGTGAGATGCGTCTAGTCGACTTTGTTCACTCCTGAATCGTTGCTTGGTGAAGGTGAGTCGCAGTCTCGCCCGCAGTTGCGAGCGGGTTCGTCGGACCACACCTACCCATGCCAATTTATTTTGGGGCTCGGGTACCTGCCCTTCTCATTGCTTACGGTATTTATACTTACTTCCCCCGACCCTGTCCTAATTAATCTTACCGTTCATGCACTTCCTATCACAATTTTTTATATTTACTATTAATCTTTCCCTGAACCCACTAGCATGTGTTTCTTTTCTTTCGCGCCCTGTTCCTATTTTTAAGCCCTTTCTCCTTTTTTCGTCTTTTTTAGCTTTTGCACCCCGCCACTTTCTACCTTCCCTTTAATACTCCATCGTCCATTTGCCCTCCATTCTTTGCGTCCCGTTTATATCCCCTAAAACCCTATTTTTCAACCCTTGGTTCACGTTGACGCCCTTCGTTTCGTTAGTCCACATAATTTGACTATTTTAGCGCCCATTGAATTCATTTTAAAATTTTCCTCAACCTTAATTTGTCCTTTTTGGCGCCGCTTTCTTCATCCTTTTCTTGTTTTGCTTTCTCTCATTTTTGGCTTGACCTTTTTTGTTGTCTTAGTTCACTTTCTTTTCCAATTTTTCACCACCCCTTCGTTCTCGCTATTATTTTGTTTTCTTATGTCCTTTTTGGACCGCACCTTACGCCCTTTTAATATTTTTATACGTATTTTTTCTCATTTTGTGCACTTTGTCGCCCGAATGTTTATCTCTTCTTCCTAGCTTTCCCATTACACGATTCTCCTTTTCACTTGAGCTTTCTCTCTCTTTCCTTTAATTGTCCCTTCCCCCTTTTCATGTTACTTTCTTTCATGTCTCCCATTCCATCTATAATTGCTTTCGTTTCCTTCCCCTTCCTTTCTTTTCCCCCTTTGTCTTTTCTTCTCCTTTTCATCTTTTTCTCTTTTCTTCTTTTTGGCGCCCCATTGGCCACCCTGGCGCCCCTTTGGCCACCCAAGCGGCCCCTTTGCCCCTCCGCAGGATACGCCACTGAAAAGGATAACGAGATGCCGGTATATGGAAGATGATGGTTTAGGATCGATAGTTATAGAACTGTAATGTTGTTAGGAGAGGGGGTACGGCGATGGTGGTTCATTTAATTAAAAATCCAAGGGGCGCGGGAATACCAGAAAACAATCCACAGTCTCCAGGCTAAAAAATAGCGATTGACAAGCTCATCAAAAAACTTAAGAGACGGGTACTTCCACGAGAATAGCGCCTAAAACGAAATAATGCTTCCATCCACAGGCCACCAATTTCACCCACAAGTAACAAGAATAACAACGAACACAATCTAAAACGAGGAGCACGATCGACACACGTCTCGCTCGTCACAACCGTGACCACATGATCCGTCATTAGTGAAAACTACTTGCATTTCAGTGTCAGAATAGATTCACACCAGTACCCTGGAAGTTTTACTTACCTCTGAAAAAATCAATGTTCTCACTAATGATGCCATCACCAACCCAAATATTGAAGGCTTTCTGGTCCCTCCTTGTAGACTGACACAAGCCATATCAATTCTATTTGCATTTCATGGGACCGTTAAGAGCGTTCATATCAATACTCGAAAAACTTAAAATAAGTCTGCTGTGTTGAGATTTTAACTACTTAGTTTCTCCAGGTAGACAAGGTGTATATATTTATTATCTTTCCCTTGAATGGCCAGCGCACGATAGTGTTGAAAAAAAAAGAAAAAAAAAAAAAACCCATGTGCCATTGGGCCGATTTCGACCGGCGCCCTTCGTATTACATGCATACGCTCTAAACCGACTTGAGCTATCCAAGCAGGTTGGTAGAGGCGATATATCAACTATAGGTGTTATGTTTCGAAAGGTGCCTTCGCTTTCCTAGCGAATATCATCAGAACTTTATATTTAACAATCTAGTGAGATCTATCGCTTCTTCGTACCAAACCCGCTTGATAGCTCAGTCGGTTAGAGCGTCGTGCAATGTAAACAGGTCCCGTTCGATCCGGCCAAGCGCACATGGGTTTTTTTTTTTTTTTTCAACACTAATCGTGCGCTGGCCATCTCTCCTGGAAAGATTAATAATATATACATCCCTTGATCTACCTGGAGAAAACTAAGTATTTTAAATCTTTCCCCCCAAAAAACAAATTAATCGGATATGTTAATATACAGTTCTGATGCTATCCGCTAGGAAGCGAAGGACACCTTTTCGAACCTACAACCTCTAGATGAATATCTATCACGCTCTTCTACCCCACCCTCCGCTTGATAGCTCAGTACGGTTTAGAGCGTCGTGCATGTAATCGAAGTCCGCCGGTTCGAATCCGGCCAAGCGCACATGGGTTTTTTTTTTTTTTTTTTTTTTTCAAACACTATCGTGCGCTGGCCATCTCCAGGGAAAGAATGAATACATATATATATCTGTGGCCTTGCACAGTTAACTGCATTCGTCCGACAGGTGACAATTAGGCACGTTACGAGTCGAAAGAGCTCACTTTTGTCGGGAAATGTTTCAACATCAGTGCCTCGCGTGTTTGTTATGTTCCTATGATTATCTTCTAACAGTTGTGTAAGATTTAACTTCACGTGAAAAGGTACTTAATTGTAGTTTTAAGCACTGTTTCCCGGCGACGCGAACGAACAACAGAATTTTTTGTAAACATGAACTCTAGGCAAGTTCCGGATTGAAATGGGCACAATACGAGATGCATTATGGGGATCGTGCAAATGCGTCTATTAAATTAATTATCCTAGATATATTAACTAATACCTTTTTAAAAATTCCATAGGACCAGATAAGCATTCACCTTTAATAAAACTAAAAACCCAGTATGGGACATGTATATACAAATTTATTTCCCCATCTACCCCTTCCCTCTCAAAATGAGCAGGTTTGACAAGGTGTCATCATCATCAAGATTTTAATCACCCTGTCAATATGCCTAATAGAAAAACCATCAATTGTTGAATGACTGTTTTCAGGGGTCATATGCAACCTCCTGGACTATTATATATACCAATAACCGAACATTTCAGTTTGTTTTCCTGTTTTCAGATGCACTAATTCGGAACATCCTTCGCTTGGATATTCAACGTTTCTTTCAACAACCTTTGGCTCATGAT
>JAMKCH010036370.1:0-15146 GCA_023653785.1 Ophioderma brevispina
AAGCTTGTGCGAAAGTTTGACCCGAAACGATAAAGAAAGATGGTGTCCACATGTTTTTTGTTATGTTTTGTTTTAGGCTGGTGCTTCTATTTATTTAAAAAAATCATTAAAAACAAATTGCTAGGAATCCTATCGAAAGCAACCCAACTAAATAGAATCTGTTTTGTTTACTTTCTGAAAATAGAGCATGAAATTGCATGAAAGTCCTTGGTCAGTTTGAAAGTTTCCCACAGGCGCTCTCATCCACTTTTTGCAACTTAACCAAACAATACATAATAATACAAGTATATCTAGAAATGAAACATGTATATGTATAAAGAAACTGTTACCTATCGACAAAAAACAGTGTAGAAATGTATAGCCACGTATTGTAAGTTATCCAAACAACGATTCCAGTCTATACAAATAGAAGAAAGCTAGAAGAAGGGCATTTGTGTTCTATGCTCAGTAATTCCATTCGGGTATAAACTTTTCACTAGTTTACTGCAGGGCCTGTTTGCAACTAATAATTTCGATTGGTCACAAAAGGCTTATTATTAAGGTATTAACGTTTTTGCTTCACTTCAGGCTGACAATTAAATGCATTACAATGTTTAGAGCCAGACACCATCTGTATATGTAACTGGTCAGTGGTATTCCGTCAGTGGTATTCCATCGATTCGTAATTATACCTGATAAATTCCAATATAAAAGAGTTATTTATCACGTAAATTACAGCCTGTCGAAAAATGGTACAGTCGGTAAATGTATTTTATTTTCACTTTTGAAATAACTTTATTTAAACCCGTATCATTTCAAAGAGTAAACGCTAAACTCAATTGAGCTCAAATCAAATGGGCAATAAGTCAACATGGCACGATGGCACGATGCAATCATTGCAATGGTTCATTCGACAAAAAAACACTGTTATCTGAACAGAGTTTGAAGCGATTGAAGTAAAACTGATTTTACCAAGAAACTGAAAAAGGTGTAAAATGTGTAACACAATAGCAAAACTGACCTTCAACAACTACAGGTTTACGGTCTAAACTCGAATATGGGATATCGTGTACATGCATACAAGAAAAACACGTGCTTTGGAGAGGAGAATCTTTACAAAATATCTCTAAATATGACAAGCATTGGCATGGATTGAGCAGGCAATTTCAGTTGCATTCAAGCAGCTAAACTTCTACGTCATATCGTATTATAGATAATATATGAAAGAAATGGCAAAAGTGCTAACAATTTGAGTCAAGTAAAAATTTGAACTTTGAATAGACTGTAAGGTCGTCCGTGTTAATGGGAAGTTTGCCAAAGATATGATCAAATGTAAAGTGTTAAAAAGATAATTTTGAATACAAATGGCTTACCTTGACTTGCGCGATTATATCTCTTGGATGTTTAAAATAATAGACTAAATCAACCCTCCCTCTTAATTCCGTAGGACGGTGTTTGTTACCCTCTTCGGATGTGTTGTTAAAATGAAATCCTATATTTTTTTTCTGAACAAAGAAATGAGTCTGGCCCAACGAGTTCGAGTTCTTAAATACATTAACTGTTCTGATGTTGTTTAGCTAAGTGCTAATTGAGTTAATACAACAGGCCTTGAGAAAAACATATGGGATACGAGTTTTGTGATACGCATGTGACCCTGGAAACTCATGGAAAAGAACTTATCATTAGTCATTTGTATGGTGTCTATTAAAGTCAAAATAAACACTTATCATGTTTGCCTATATATGGACTCTTTGAAAGTCAAACAATGACACTTATTATCACAAAATGGAGATTTTGGTTTGCCTATGCCTTGAAAATTAACCATGATGTAGGTCTACATGCAATTCAAATCATATTTTGACTTTCTCAAACTAACTATTTACAAATTGATTGCATATATATAGCTATCTCTGGTAAAAGCATTGTATTAAACATGAAGGTAGAAATCACAATCACATCAATATCTACGCCAAGGTAGAGGTAGGAATTCATTTTTACATCAACAATTTGTCCCCTCGCCTTCGTTGAACAATTTTGCGTTTCCCTTCCTTTCTCACTCATTTTTTTATATTTCATGTCCCCTCTTTTCGTTCCTCATGTTCAAACAAACAAAAAACAAACAAACAAACACACTTACCATTTCACCTGGCGTAAATAGTGATTAATCCTTATGTACTTACTACCTGGACAATATTTTAACAATCATAATCCAGCTATATAACCACAAGTAACCACCGTATGATTTCAATTTATCCCTTAGGCCTTATTTATCACATAGTTGCACACTACAAAAAGGAAAACTTTCATGCTCATGCATCGGCACTTACTCAAAAGTTTCTGCGAGTCCAATGGATCAAGCCATACATACACTGCTGGAAATAGAGATGTATGTTGATGTGAAACCACTACCAAAACTAAACAAAATTCAGTTGCAGCAACATGCTGTCGTTTGAACTTGGTTTCATCAAAAACAACACTGCACTGGTAAAAGCTCTGCTGAATATAACAGTATAATCTGGTACGATATTCGGTTCCAAATCAAAATGGTAAATTATAAAATAGTCCAAGAGGAAAGCCTCAAGCTCTCCTAAATATTTTACAATGAAAACACAGGGGTATCTTCGAATTATGCCTGTGTTGTTCTCTAAATCCACTGGTCGATTTCGAATAGAAACCAGAGTTGAACCGTACTTCGTTATATGGGCCCTATTTTGTTTGATGTCGACAGTCAGGGAGCTTTCCAGAGGTGAAGAGTTTAATGGGAATAGGGCATGTTGACTACATTTATGCCAAGCAGGGGCTTCCCTAGTTGATAATGGAAAATCCTGGCGTGCCTAGCCGTATTATTCAAGGTGATCTGCAGAAGAAGTGTCTACGGTTTCGCTGGTTTCCATCTGGCGACAAACAGATTCACAGCTGTTGATGTCTGTTGAAAATTGATCTGGTGAATACCGGAATAGACAAAGCAATTTCGACTTGGTGTAGTACCACTTTGGTGCTGCTGCTCCCACTGGTCAACAGAACTTCTCTGTGCTGTGCAGGTGCATTGCCATAACTGAAGCGGGCGCTTGTAGATAACCAAACCGTCATAGTGCTGCAGCATCGACCAGTTTAGGAGGGGTCCGAATAAAACATTTGCATCATAGTCTAAATGACCGTAGGATATGTGGAGTTCATGTAAACAGTGATGACAAAATTAAAAGTGGTGGCAATTTGCATCCGACGCCCATTTTCTAAAGTGGCAGCCATCTTAAAAAGCAAAACACTAAGAAACGCGATGCTTTGGTCTGAAATGTTTTTTCTTGGTAAAGGAGGTCAGTAAAACTATGCTCCAAACAAATGTGTGCATGTGCTGATTATGTTTCCAAGATGGCCTGGCATCCTTATGGCACCAATATGACATCTCTTATTAAATAGCCTAGGAAGATAATTTCAAAACTGTCAGAGAAATTAAAGTACTGGAAGTTTTCATACGCCACATTTTCAAAGATGGTCGACATATAAATAGTCAGGTTTCACTATGTTCAAGTATTCCCCCAGTTGTTGGCTTTTATGGAGATTTGCTATTTTTTGCATTTTTCCTTAGTTTAGCTGTCACAAAACAGAACATCAATGTTTGGCAGTTTTTTTAAAATTACTATCAGTCGGCCATCTTGGATTTAAAATGGCCTGCCATTTTGAACCCTATAATATGCTATAATCTGTGGCTTTTAAAGCACATAGAATATAATTTCCACACCTAAACTTATTTTGGAGGATGTCGATCTCAACGCAACAACAGTAGATCATGTGGCTGTGGCGGCCAGTCCTTGAAATTCAAAATGGCCGGCAAGGGAAGTTGTTTTTTGTCCATACCTGTCTCTGAAACTAGTAAAGACATGATCATGGCGTCTATACCCTGTTTTCAAGGTTCAGATCCACATTAATACATTTAAAACAACGATGGACCACTTGGTTTGTGGAAGCCATCTGATTTCAAAATGGCCGCCAAGGGGAAGTCCTTTTTTCCCCACATTCCGGTCTCTAACTAGTACTAGTAGAATTCTTGATTCTAGTGTCTATACCTCCAGGCTATACCCATGTTTCAGGTCCCAGAAAATCCAATACATTGTTACAACAACGGATCAGTTGGACATGGCAGCCATCTTGAATTTTGCCATGGCGCCAATAAAACCGTTTTGGCCTGTAAAGGTATGCGAAACACAGGTCCCTCCTGCAAAAAATAATAGTTACAGTTTTAAGGTCTGAATTATTCTTTAACAATAGCATTTAAGCCTTGTATTATGACATTATCTCATGACACTGACACTTCGTTAACAGGCTCGCAATTCACGATGGCGGCCTGTAGGGCTGCATTCAACGATCTTAAAAAGCTAGAAATCCCACAAAAGCTAGAAATTTATCTCTCTATATTAGTTATAACATCATAAATTTCGATAAAAATACATAATTATTTAATTAAGTGGCATGTCTTCAGTCTATCTATTAGATCTGATGTTTTGCTTTGTAACATGCTTAAAATTCAAGATGGCAGCCATCTGTAATATATATGTGTTATAGCATATACAGAATTTACGATAAAGGTAAAATGTACGAGATATGTCTCTAAGTATTACAAAGTCATAATGTTTTAGCATTTTTATTGGTTTATGCATAACTTGGAGATGGGGTCAATACATTTACTAATATAGTACTTAACATGTTTAAAGATCCTGAAAGAGCCCATATTTGCCACCATATTGAATTTACTTTTATGCAAGGTTAACCAAAGAGAAAATCAGATCATGACTTTCTACCAGTTTCCTATAGTTAGAGTACTCAAGACAAATAATACATTGGTATTTAATTTCATCAAACATATATTACAATAAATAAACTGCGTGGCAATGTATAAATTTCAAATATCTTGAAGTGACCGCTCTGACATAATACCTTTAAAAAACAAGTGTCATAAATACGCTTTTTAATATTCAAAAGCAATTTGATCTTCATGCTTTTAATAAACAATTTTAATATAATTTGTGGACAAATAATTTTATACGACAACCATAATTCAAACATCTTGCATTGTGCCCATTTGTGCCGCCAACTTAGATTTTAAGTATGTTTAACTAATAAAAATACTGAGTCTCTGATGGCAAAGACTATCTCACCAGACTTTAATTTACACTAATGTTTAGTAGGTTATCTGGCAGCTTAAGTTTTAAATGTTCGGAAGGTGGCCATTATGAATTGTGAGCATGTTGAAACATTACAAAAATGCCATATATGCTTTTCTATTAAGAGGAAAGCCCTATTTCCTGTACGTCATAGTTGACTCTTTTGCTGTAACTTTATGATGATAAAACAAAATAGATAATCTGACAATTCATAAGCTGTTAGTTGTTTGAAGGTGTCCATATTGGTGCCTATCGTGAACAGAGATTTGTCTAAATTTCTGTAAGATTAAACTTTAGTAAGTTTCATTAGGAGGTACTTTGTATTGTAGTTTTAGGCACAGGTCCGGTGACGCTAACGAACAACAGATTTTTTTGTTAAATAACTTTTGTTACAAGTTCCCGCCTTGGAAATGGCACACAACTAATGCATTATGGTGATCTGGCAAATCATCTATTGTATGTTAGGAAAACAAAGCTGTCATATTATGGCTTTCTAATACCCAAGGCCATACGACCCTACTACCTCAAAATTCATTCTTTTCTTCCATTCTTTTCTCCTTTTCTTCTTCAAAAATTTCAAATTATATTTATTATTTAGAAGATTCGATATAGGACAAATTCTAGGTTTTAAAGGTCTCATAAGGGGGGTGGGGGTCAAGACCTATTGGTTACCACCTGAATTTGGACATGTTTAACAAACAAAAATGGATTTTAAGGTCAAGATATAGCCCATCCAAAGAAGGACAGAATGACACCAACTACTCCATTGCTACCTGTCAGTGTGCAATGTCTTTAAAACTTATTGCTTCTTACCTTAAAGATTATATTCCTCGCAATTGCCATCCTACTTGTTCGCGAATACCTCTCTTTGGTATATTCCGTGTAGCCATAGGATATGTCGCGCGTTACAAGTACACAAATTATTATTATGATTATTATTATAGTATTATTAGTAGTAGTAGTAGTAGTAGTAGTATAGTTAGTCTGTGGTTGACATGATAACCAACTTCCTCACTCTTACTCGTACAAAAGAGGTCAGTGGATGACAGGCATTTAGCAATGCAGCCCCTAGCCTTTGGAACTTTTTGCCCATCGTTACATTTCCAAAGAGTTTGAGCATGTTCTTAAATTGACATATAATTTCTCAGGTAGATTGTTTTTATTAGATTTTCGTGCTGTGTTTCTATGGTGTTACCTCACTGTTCAATACTCTTAATCTAATCCATTTTTTGTGTTTAGGCCAACAGAAATTCATTTTTATTTGTAAACGCTTTTTACCTTGATTTTATATTTTGTTTGTATAGCAAAACCTTTATTGATGATATAACCAAATATACAACAGGTATGGTAGTTAAGAGATGTTATTTTTTTTATCTTTGACGATGAAAATATAGCCCCATCTGTATAGAGCATGCCTAACAAAGCAAAAATTATCAGAATTTGGCACGTCCTAATGTCAAGACCTATACCCTCGGGTGATATTACAAGTTTCTTATACCTTCTGAGATATGACTCCACAATTACAGATAAATGGTAACTTAAACATTTAAAAAACATTTGTAAAGGTGGCCATATTTGCCACCATCTTAATTTGAGCTTGTTGGAAAACGAAATTACCATAATAATAGTTCCTACATGCAATGGCAATTAACAGACATCTATCACCGTGTAACATTTATCACATTTTGCAGGCAAACCTGTCTGTAAATACTGCACTGCTATAGCGGCCATTTTGGGGGAAATTTAGGTGGCTGCCATAATCCCAAGTGATCCAATGTTGCCATCAAAATACTTATGCGTTCCTAACCATGGAAAATGGATATAAGCACTGAATCCATGACTCTTATCTAAAACCATTCTCCAGAACCGAGATATGGGCAAAGCGATTATTGGCGGCCATTTTGAATTTAATATTGCCGCCAAAACCAAAATGTTGTTAATCATGATCTTATTGGATTCCTTGACCCTTCAAACATGGTATAGACAACACTCAGAATCATGCTTCTAATAGTCGCAGAGACCGAGATATGAGCAAAAACTTGGCGGCCATTGCATTCCAAATGGCCACCATAGGTAGGATTTAAAAAAATGCAACTGATTTTTTTATTTCGGGAACCAGAAGCTTTCAGAACATGGTATAGTTTTTCCTAATCTCCATAAAAAGCCACAAAATTCCATAAGGAACCTGACTATGATGGAAGAAGCATTGGAGGAGAGTAGGATGGTTTGGGTTGAGGAATGGAGATGCCCTGAATCGAGCGAAGTGAAGGGAGGGGTAGGGGCTAATTGCTGGTGAGGTAAATTCCGGCCACCCTCGCCCTGTTGGATGTTCAGTAAACGTCGTTTTGAACTGGTTTGATGGTGGAGTCCCTTGTTGTTCCTGATGTCAAGACTGTCTGAGATGTAATCACCACGATTACAAAGAGATGGGAGCAAGAGTATTCACCTTTGAGGATTTCAGTATGGTTAGGACTCCTTGATGGGCCATCCATGATCTGCACAGAGCTAGATTGAGGCGTACATATATTTATTTGTGTTTGTTACAAAATAAAATCTTTAATTCAACGTTATAGTGGCTAGTATGAAGTGCTGTCTTTTTGTTCGGAGGGGTGCAAACTGAAAGTACCTAAAACTTTTATCCTTCGATTTTCGGCCACTTTTAAAATGGGTAATATCTGGCACATCCAACACGTAGTTTACTAGAAAGAAGACAAGACATCCTAGGCAAAGTCCCTAAAACCTTAATTCTTCCATTTTAGTAATTCGGTTCGAATTACTAAACGAAGAACCTCAATATTTAGCCACCTTTTTTTATGGGAATAGAATGGGCAACCAATATAAACTATTTTACAATGAAAGAAGATAATCAAACCTCGAGAACACATTAAAAACCTTTGAAAGAATCACGTGTTTTTCAGTGGAAGCTAGCCGATTTGGGGGTGGTTGGTCTCTTCGTTCTTCGTCTTTTTAGTAACACCCATCAAAAATTGCACGTTGAAAGACTACACTCTTAAATTGCAAATTGTCAAATTTACGTGTCGTTTAAATTTGACACTTGTTTTGTGTCAAGAGTGCCACATTTAGTAGTCGTTAGGAGGTGGAAAAGTGTGATGATGAAACTTCTTTTTCCGAATCGGAAATATAAAATCCGAATATTTAAAACACTTTCGAAATCAATCAAACCGCAAGCGATGTGATGGGGGTGTCATGTTTTCGCAAATCTTGCGATCGTGATTGGCCACCAGACTGTATAATTGATCTGTGATCTAAGATCGCGAACACCACGGATCGTATGTTTGACAGGAAAACTTATGGCACTTGTTTAGTGCAAGAAATGCAGCTGCATTCTCATTGGTTTGTATGCACAAAACATATACTGTGTTCCATTCACGTTTTGAATTCACTAGTTCAGAATAAAAAATGATTTACACACTTCCCAAATTTGCATGTGTATATTTTTTTGGTGTCAAATTTCCCGATTGATTTTTAACCTCCCAATTTGTGTTAAAATGACCATAAAAATCGATTCAATTTGACACGGAAATTATTCAGTTGATACTGTGGTTGTTATTCCGATTCTTTTTTAACACAATTTTTTTATTTTGGATTCGGATTTGAGTGATTTCTAAAACTTTTCTGTGTCATTTCATTTGAACATTTTTCTCTGGGTGTCGTTTTGACCAATAATTTGTGGTTTCCTCCCGGCTAACTAATTTTCCGTGTCAAATTTGACAATTTTTGTGTCAAATTAACCAATCTAGAATAAGAGAGTAGCTGTCGGTCAAACGTCTACCAATGAGGGAGTATGAACCCACCTTTAAAGCAATAAATAGTAGTACATTTTTGAAGAGCGCCCCCACTTTTCAAAATTTGATAATTTTTGCAGAGTAATGTTGGTAATTGTCTAGGACACTATACCTGCGAACGAGAATGCTCAAAAATGCGTATTTGATCATAAATAAGCGAGTTTGTACTTAGAATTGGGATCCCAATTGTACTTAATGGCAGAGAGCTTGTAATGCTAAGTTTATGTCCGTCCATGACGAAAATAATGCCACCCAAGAACATGACCTCTAACTTGACTTGCTGAAACAATGAAACAACTAATGGATGACACGTGCATGGCGCTAATTTCCTGGCTACTTCACATACTGGAAGCCCGTTTCCAGCACCGTTGAATTATATCGGAGATCACCGATTCTAATTATTCTAACTACAAAACTCCTTCGTTTGCGAACATAGGACATTTCGACTTATTACCATTCACATGTTTAGTTTACTAGCTAGTTATCAATACAACCATGTAAAAATCTCATTTTTTTTAAAAAATCTGGGTGCGCTCTTTACAAAATGTGCTGTTATTGCTTTAATCAAACAGCGTCGCTTACGTTTTGCTGGCACTTGGTTACTGTCAGCTTGTCGAAACTGATTTTCTGAATCCTTTCTTCCAATCCAACAAAGAAATCCTCAACCTATAAGAGACAGGAGACTCGAGAGCCCAGTATGTTTCCAATGCTTCCACCATTCCGTCCAAGGACACTGTTACGATGACGAAGACGACGCCGCTGATACGGCGACGATAATGACAATGTGACGCGGATGACGATGGTGACAATGATGATGACGATGCCGCCGACGACGACGCTGACGACGACTATATAATGAGTACATAGTAACTAACAATTCGGCGGCCATTTTGAAATTCAGATGGCGGCTAAACAATTAGCTACAACCAATACGGTGATTTTAATGAAGTCTCCGGTATCACAACATAGGTGTTGCCACCATTTTTCATTTCCTCTGCGTTGCTCACAAGCCACTATATAGGACAAACTATAATGGCGGTCTTTTTTTATCACACCCCAAAGATAACAAGTTATCCAAGGTCTATTTTGAGCATATCCGACATAGACAACGTGTATCACGCGTTCCAATCATTAACCTCACCCCGTCGGATCGGATCGCAACATGTTTTCGCCTTGCCGCCACCTATGGCAGCCATATGATCATAACTATTGCCGAAACTCTTACGACAGTTGTGCAATACTTTTATGACCTATGGTGTGTGGGCCTCCCACCGCAATTGTGAAGCTCGAAACACGTTGCAAGATTCCATAATGCGTTGCCAGATACTTCGCAACGCGTTGTGGGGTTGCGCCATGATCTACTATACAATTACTGTTGTGTGGACCAATCCATTGTATGAGACAAAAGTGATGTTTATTTCCTATGTCACTGTTCTCCAAGATCGATTAGTATACAAGTACCCAAGAGTGTTAGAGTTGCTGCGACGTCCGGGCTTATTGAGGCCAAAGTGATACAATATATTAACCCAGCCTGCTTGATAATTAATAAAAACCTCAACAATCTCGTAATCCCTCCTTGGGAAACTTCCAACTGCCCTTATGGGTCCCTATGAACAAAAACCCAAGCATTGACTACTAACAAGTGTATACACGTGACCATGGTCGTTTAAGTGTTCTCTCTAAATGTCAACGAGTGAAAATTTCACTCCCCAAAAGAGTGAAAGTCTTGTAAACATTCCAAAATGAGTGGTTTGTACTAAATGATCGCATTTCCGCTCAAAAAAGTGGAATTTCACATTTTTTCGTGTTGTCTTGGATTAACTCTCCAAAAGGGTGTTGTCCTTCGTTTCACTCCTCAAACAAACAAGTTGCAAATCCATCTTTTTTGGATTGATTTCACTCTTTTGTGTGGAAATTCGCTCTTTTTAATTCACAACCACTCATTTTGGAGTGGTTTTACAAGCGTTTCACTCATTTTTAAGAGTGAAATTTTCACTCACTTACATTTAAGAGTTTGGAATTCGCGGTCATTTTACTCTGACATACTGAAGAAACAATAATATTTCTATTAAAGTGGTACGCCTAAATATCAAAATTCCCATGCAATTCCAAGATATGCTTGGGAATGAATACAATAGATGTCCAGGGTCACATTTTGGTGTCGCAATATGTGGACCATGAATAAAATACGACTTTACGCACCTCAGCTTATAGTTTTGAGAATATTCTGTGAATCCTTGACCTAAGAACATACACTTTGTCACCAAAATCCGTATCCTAGGTGCTGTATAGTATGAGGTATAAATGACTTTTGCCTTTTTAGTCAGGGTCCTTATGTAATTTGTTGGCTTTTTATGGATATTTAGGAAAACTATACATTTTGGAAGCTTATGGTTCACCGAATTAAAAAAATCAATGTTGGCATTTTTAAATCCTCCTATGGTGCCATTTTGGAATTCAAAATGGCCGCCAATTTTTTGCTAATATCTCGGTTTTTCCCCCCCACCCCCCTCTGCGACTAGTAGAAGCATGATTCCGGTGTGTCTATACCCATGTTTGAGGGTCAAGGAATCCAATAAGATCACATTGATAACAACATTTTGTTTGGCGGCCCTATTAAATTTCAAAATGGCCGCCAAAATTCGCTTTTGCCCATATCTCGGTTCGTAGACTGGTAGAGTCATGATTCCAGTGCTTATATCCATTTTCCATGGTCTAGGAACGCAATAATATTTGATGGCACCATTGGATCACGGGGTTATGGACCACCTTAAATTTCAAATTGCCGCTATAGAGTGGCGTATTTATAGACAGTTTGCCTGCAAAAATGTGATAAATGAACACGTTGATTATAGTCTGTTACTTGCATGCCTGTAGGAACTATTACTGGTAATTTCGTTTTTTTTTTCCCCAACAAGCTCAAATTTTAAGATGGTGGTCTATGGCCACCTTTACAAATGTTTAAAAGTTAAGTTACCATTTATCTGAATGTGTAGTCTATCATCCCGAAGTTATAAATTGTCAATTATCACCCGAGGTATAGGCTTGGACAATTAGGAAGTCCAATCTGCTATTTTGGCTTGTTAGCATGCTCCTTTACAAGTGGGCTCATATTGTCATCGTCAAAGATTAAAAAACATCTCTTAATTACCATACCTGTTGATATTTGGTTATATCATCAATAAATGTGCTATACAATACAAATATAAATATCAAGGGAAAAGCGTTTTATCAAATAAAAATGAATTTCTGTTTTGCTACAGCACAAAATATGATAGATTTACAAGTATTGAACATTGACGTATAACACATACAACATCAGAACATCTAATAAAAACAATTACCTGAGAAATATTTCAATTTAAGAAACATGCTCACTCTTTGGAAATGTAACGATGGGCAAAAAGTTCCAAGGCTAGGGGCTGCATTGCTAAATGCCCTGTCTCACTGACCTCTTTTGTACGATGTAAGAGTGAGGAACGTCCTTGTTAACTTCAGACCACAAGACTACTACGACTACTACTACACTACTACTACTAATAATAAAATAACAATAATAATAATAATAATAATTTGTGTACTTGTAACGCGCGCGACATATCCTATGGCCTTACAAGGAATATACAAAGAGAGGTATTCGGACCATTATGATGGCAATTGCCGAGAAATAATCTTTAAGGTTAGAAGCATAAGTTTAAAGACATGCACACGACAAGTAGCCAATGGAGTAGTTGGTGTCCTGTCCTTCTTGGATGGCCTAAGATTCTTGACCCTTACAAATCCATTTTTGTTTGTTAACATGCTTCCAATCCAAGGTGGTAACCAATATTCTTGACCCCCCCCTTCTGAGACTTAAACCTAGAATTTGTCCCTATATCTTTACTCTAAATAATAAATATAATTTCATATTTTGGTTATAAATCCAAATTTTAAGAAAAGAATGAATTTGAGGTAGTCTGGCCTTGGGTATTAAAAGCCATATAACAGCTTTGTTTTCCTAACATATCAATAGATGATTTGCCAGATCACCATAATGCATCTCGTTTTTGTGCCCATTTCCACGCGGGAACTTGTACCCAAGTTTCATGTTTAAACAAAAATCTTTGTTTTCGTCGCGCACCGGACTGTGCCTAAAACTAAAATACAATTACAGCCTCATGTAAACTATTAGCTAATTAAATCTTACAGAAATTTAGACAAATCGTCTGTTTACGATAGGCACCAATATGGACACTTTCAAACAACTAAACTTATGAATTGTCTGGCGGGGCTTATATATTTAGTTTTATCATCAGAAACGTTTGACAGGCAAAGATCAACTGCAAGTACAGAAAGATGTCTTTCCTATCTAATAGAAATCATATCTGTCCATTTTTGCGGTGTAATTGTTTCAACATGCTCACATTTCATAATGGCCACCTTCCGAACATTTACAAACGAATTGCCATATACCTACTAAACATTAGTGTAAATTAAGTATGGTGAGATATGTCTTTGACCATCAAGACTCAGATTTTTTTATTAGTTGAACATACTTCAAAAAATGAGTTGCGGCCACATGGCCACAATGCAAGATGTTTGAACTTTAGGTTGTCTGTAGTAATTAGTATTTGTTCCACAAATTACTATAAAATTGTTATTAAAAGCATGAGATAAATTGCTTTGGAATATTCAAAGCTGATTTATGACCTCTTGCTTTTTTTTAAAGTTTTATTCATATGGTCACCTTTCAAGATATTTGAAATTTATACATTGCCACAGCAGTATTATCTGTATATATTTTGATGAGATTAAATACAAATGTATGATTTGTCTTATGAGTAGCTCTGACTATAAAGAAACTGTTAGAAACGTCATGATCTGATTTTTTCTCTTTGGTTAACCTTGCATAAAATTCAATATGGCTGGCAAATATGTGCATCTTTCAGGATCTTTAAAACCTGTTAAGTATATAATTAGTAAATGTATTGACCCCATCTCCAGTTTATGCATATTTAACCCAATAAAAATGCTAAATACATGTATCACTTGTAATACTTAGAGACATATCTCGTACATTTTACACTTTTATCGTAAACTTCTGGTATATTAAACAATAATATACAGATGGCTGCCATCTTGAATTTTAGGCATGTTTACAAATCAAAAACATCAGATCTAATAGATAACTTGAGACATGTCACTTACTTAAATATTATTTTACTTTTTATCGAAATTATGGATGTTATAAACTAAATATAGAGAGATAATTTCTAGCTTCTTTGTGGTAATTTCTATCTTTTTTAGATCTTGAATGCAGCCATCCCAGCCGCCATCTTGAATTGCGAGCCTGTTACGAAGTGGTCAGTGTCATGCAGATAATGTCATAATACAAGGCTTATGCATTGGTTAAAGCTAATTTCAGACTTAAACTTGTAACTTTAATTGCAGGGGGACCTGGTTTCGCTACCTTTATAAGCAAAACGGTTTTACTTGGCAGCACCTTGGCAAAATTCAAGATGGCTGCCATTCCAAATGATCCTTTGTGTTAACAATGTTATTGGATTTCTGGACCCTGAAACATGAGTATAGCCTGGAGGTATAGACACAGAATCAAAATTTACTAGTAATATTGAGACCGGAAGTGGGGAAAAATGGCTCCCCTTGGGCGTCCATTTTGAAATTCAAGATGGCTTCCATCAACCAGTGGTTCCATCGTGTTTTAAATGTTCTTACTGGATTCCTGAACTTGAACATGGGTATAGAACGCCATAATCACGGTCTCTACTAGTTCCGATACAGGTATGACAAAAACAACTTCCCTTGCCGGCCATTTTGACTTTCAAGATGGCCGCCACAGCCACATGATCTTATGTTGTTGCATTGAGATCGACATCCTCTAAAATAAGTTTAGGTGTTTGGAATTATATTTTCTATGTGCTTTAAAATCCAAGATCTAGCACATATTAATAGGGTCAAAATGGCGCCCATTTTTTAAATCCAAGATGGCGCTGATACGTAATTTAAAAAAAATGCCAACAGTGATTTTCTGTTTCTGTGACATCTAAACTTAAGAAAATGCAAAAATAGCAAATCCCATAAAAAGCCAACACATGGGAATACTGAACATAGTGAACCTGACCTATCATGCCCTGTCTTCCCCTCCTCCTCGAGCCGCGCACCCCGAACTCAGAAGCCCTTCTTAAAACATTCTCATTCACCT
>JAMKCH010036371.1:0-38453 GCA_023653785.1 Ophioderma brevispina
GGATGGCAGCCTACGCTTTTCCGCCAATTTCCCTAATTCCGAAGGTTCTTCAGAAAATAGTGGCAGAAGATTGTCTTGTTCTTCTAATAGCGCCGTTCTGGCCTCGCCAAGCGTGGTTTCAGAGTCTCCTGCAGCTATTAGTGGAGGTTCCATTAATTCTTCCCCTGGTCCCAGATCTCCTCCGCATGCCAGGGTCGAAAGCTCGGTTTCACAACTTGGAACATCTTCGGCTAACTGTTTGGACATTATCAAGGGACAGCTCCAAACGGATGGCTTTTCTGAGGAAGTTGCGGACTTGGCCGCAAGAGGTCGTAGATGGTCCACTCTCAGAATTTACTCTGCGCGTCTCAAACCTTACTTCAATTGGTGTTGTCAGCGAGAAATTTCTCCTACCAGAGCTCCTGTGACGGAGATTGCGGAATTTCTTAAGTCCAGATTCGACTTAGGTTGGAGGTTTCCACTGTCGAGGTTATAGTCAGCCATCCAGTCGATCCCTCGGGGTTTTCAGGATGGATCGTCTATTAAGGAAATATGTCAATCTGAATATTTGGAAAATTGGTATGGATGGAAAGCTTAAGTAAGTAAGATTACAATAAAATCAAATAAGTTGAAAATTGTCCACATTGTTGAGTATTTTGCCCTTTTAGTTTCCCGCCCAATAGCTTAATCGAAAACGATTCCGACAAATCCACATCGCAGGCAAATGGTGACGTCAAATGATGACAATCCATAATTTACGTCGTTGTGACCATCATACGCAGTGTGGCCACTTAAAATAATTAAAACACAAACAAATGAACAAAATATGTCAGGTCTGTAACTTATTTTTCTACTTTATTATTACTGTCATTAATCCACAATATTACAGTGTCAGCAATAACAATTCGAGTCAAACACCATGTTTTGGTCATCACTTTGACATGACGTCACGAGGAGAGCAAAATTGGGGCTTTTGATCAATGAGCCGTGGCGAAAAATCGCCCGCTTTTCGTAGTTATGTCAAAAAAGCAAAAAATTAACAATGCCTCTTTTTGTTAATTTTACATAAATTGTATTATTTTTTGGGAAAGTTTGTGATGAGTACATATATTTTATGAATGTAAGTCAAACTGAAGCTTGACAAAATTCTTGACCTATTTCCTTTAGGATAGTTCTGTTATCATTTTTTCTTATTGAAGGCATGAACATTTCCCGTCCTAAGGCTAGGAAGGTGATGCCTTCTTGGGATCTTCCCATAGTTCTTAATAAACTGAATGTGAAGCCCTTTGAACCGCTACAGTCTTCTTCTTTGCGAGATCTTTCTATTAAGACAGCCTTTTTAATTGCTATGGCTTCAGGTCGCAGATGCTCAGAGCTTCATGCTTTAGCCATTGGTGTTTAGTCGTTCGGGTGTTACTCTTTATTTCTGTCCCGGTTTTCTTGCTAAGAACGAAAGAAGTGATTTCTCAGCTTCCCCACTTTTTCTTATCTCGCCCCTGAGGCGTGTCACAGAGCTCAGCGCTTGGGATGCCCAGTGCGCGCGCTTAAATGGTATATTGACAGAACTAGCACCGTTAGAGGTGAGATCCAGCAGTTATTTGTTACTTCGATCAAACCTTTCCGCCCAGCCGCAAAAAGTACTATTGCAGGTTGGTTGAGGCAATAACGAAATCCGGTGCGATATGCGGTAAAGACACTCCTACTGCACACTCTACTCGAGCAGTATCTTCCTCTTGGGCTTTTTCTCACGGGTTGCAATTAATGATATAGTAAACACAGTGTCTTGGCGTTCCCAAAACACATTCATTAAGACTTATCTGAAAGACTTGAGTCCTTGTCCTGAGCAGACCGCCTACGCTAATGCGGTGCTTGGTGCAGCGTCTCATCACCATTAATTCGGTAAGTCTTTGTCTTCACCGCTGTTAGCTTTTTCTTGTTTGCATAATTTATTATTATAATAATTATGAGATTTATATAGCGCTTTTTACACAAGTAGTCAAGGCGCTGTTGCTTTTTATTATTACGCTGTCATCACGAATTTGACACAATATTTTCGCTTCATTTAGGCCAGGTTGTTTGTTAACTTCGTCATTGGCCTATTTAGAACAAGTGATTGTTTTGTCGAGTTTTTATTTGTGGTTTCCCCCTTTTTTGAGGCTCTGAGTTCGCTCACCTCCATCCTTGCTTCGGCGCTAGTCTGACATTGATGCAATTTGTATTGAGTCTACGTCAGAGTAAGTATTAAGCCCGCAAGTAACTACTTAAAGCACCTTGGTGGTTTGTATGTTACTAAGGGCGGGCTAATACTTACCTGACGTAGACTCCCTCCCATCCCAGGCCCCCTGAGCGAACTTCGCCTTTATGGTAGAGTCTGCTGAGAAGGGTCGATGGATGGCGTGGTGCATGATGGGTAATATGTCATCACGGGGGAAGCACACCCTTTTTGGGTATGGGTATTATTTTTGGGGTATATTTGGAGGTTCTGCATCCCCAGAGAGGATGCAATTTGTATTGAGTCTACGTCAGGTAAGTATTAGCCCGCCCTTAGTAACATACACAGCACCAAGGTGCTTTAAGTAATTTCCCTACTAAGACTCTAACCCTAATAATCAACCTTTTCTCATAACCACACCAAAATCCAAAACCTACCTTAGGTAACAAAAATGTATGCATTTCCCTAATACAAAGTTGTTTTACACCAGTCTGCACTATGGGTATGCACCCCCCCCCCCCAAAAATGCTCATGATGACAATTACAGCTTCAACATAATGTATTTAACATCAATATGGGATGCATATGATTGAGACATTTCCCATTATCATCATGGGGTTTATGCACATTTAACTCTTAATTGTATATTACCCTACATATGAACCAGACATTTGAACCAGGCTGAGTTGATGGTTTAATCAAGGGTTAGGGCAGGCTTCTGCCTGTGACATCTGCTGATTCATGTAAGAAATTTTCCCGTAAGAGAATAGAAGCATCGTGAAGAGGGCTTTGTCCAGCATGAAAATGGTTGAACTATTGTCTGAGCAAAAGAAAGAAAATGATTTGAATTTCGATCCGAATGTCATTAACAGTTGGGATTTTCCGTAAATCAGGGCTTAAGGTTTCTTCAGTTAGAAATATAAAGTAGTAGTAGATTGGTTTTGGTCTAATTTTTTTCTGAGTCAATTTACTTAATTATATAATAATAATAATAATAGCAGAGATTTATATAGCGCCTTATGCTATTGGCCTCTAACCGCTTTCACAAATGGTCGCTGATCACTGTGGCCCAACCATACCATAAACCATTTAGCATCATTTCAAGGGATGCAGCAGATCGGGATCAACGCTTTCCCTTATCAGCAAACATACATCAAGATAACCATCGCAGCCGGGATCAGCTTCCCAAATATTGCATGGGAAAATCGGGACAACTAAGCGGTTAATTTCTTGTCCAGGGAAACTACAAGATAGCTGAATTTCACAGGGATCGAACGCACGCCTATACGCATGGATGAGCATGCACTGGAGTCGAGCGCTTACCTGATTGAGCTATCTTGTCCGCACAAAAACATAGGGACTTGTAACTACAAACTTCCTCATCTTTCCAAGGACAAAGCAATATGTAGTCAACATAAATTTGATATGCTGTGCAACTTGCATTGGAAAAGACATAATTGGGGTATCAATAAATGCAATGTCAAATTATCATCCAGGGCAGGTTTTCAAGTTTCATGTTAGGTTAGAGGGTAACTTCACAACATTGTTTAGCTTTTATGAGCAGTCTTGAAATGCACGCAATGTTCTCAGATTCTCAGCGTTTTACACACATGAAAAAAGGCTGTACAATTGAGGCACTACTGTAAAAAAAAAGCAGGCAGCACATGTCGTGAAATTAACCTTTAAAGGGACATTCAGAGATACTGATGTGTTGGCCTAGTGGTAAGAGAATCTGTCTCACAGTCAGGAGGTTTTGGGTTCAAATCCCGGCTGGGTCATACCAAAGACTGAAAGATGGTGCCTTCTTTCTTGCCAGGCATTTATCATTCAAGAATGGAGTAGAGAAGTTGAACGTGCAGGGCTACCAGTAGACTAACCCCTACTCCCACTCTCCCACTGTAGCTTTTTCATTTCATTACTTTCAACTTTATTTCACCACGAGACCCAAATTCAACACAAAAGTTTGTTCTTCCTGTTCTTTTTCCCTGGGTGTCTTGGGACATCCTTAACTCAGTAGTAGTAAATCCAAGTTTTTAATTCCGGTTTTGTCCCGTACACGGTGGTTGCCCGGATTCACCTCACGCTGGCAGCAACCGCCCTTACTCCTTCCTTCCACTTACCTACCTTATTTTCGGAATATAAGCCGCGGCTTATACATTGTTTTCAAAGGCTTTCAAAGGATGTCCGCGGCTATAAACCGAAGCGGCTAGCGGCTTATACGGTGGATGTAAAAAAACAACCAAATACAGAAATAAGTTAAATAAACCCCCACAAGTGAGTGGACTTGACACGCACCTATAAAATACCCGATTCAAATGCATCCTCCATCCGCAACCCAACCCTTCTACTCTCCTCCTCCCCTTCAATAATACCAAATACAGTATCTTAAGCCTAAAAGTAAAGTAATTCATACAAAGCAAATCAAATCAAATTTGACAAAACATGAACAAAAGACCAAAAACCAATTAAATCAGCAATTTAACAAGAAAACTCTTTGATCACTGCCTTAAGCAGATGCGTGCCCTCTATTGTTATTAAAACAGAGATAAGCAATGGCCATTGAGTCATTCAGTATAGGGAGAACCTTAATACTTAAAAGATTTAGTAGCAGGAAAAACCAAAGTTTTAAATCCGGATTTTGTTCCCATGGGTGGCCGGATTCACTTTATTGGAGCAAAGGATAATGGATGCCCTTCCTGATGTCAATGTGCTGGATGGCCGCCATTTGCTCTCTAGAGCCGATGCCCTTGTTGGTAGATCTTCTTTTTAGTTCTACCAGGGTAACCAGTTAACCTCCTCATCGGATTTCATTAGAAACCTGATGGGGTGACGGTTTGGACGCCGACAACACAGCCCTGGGACAGGTAGTACTGGTTACCATGATACCAGTAGCAGGCCCTCGAGAAAACCTGACCTGACTTTTCAAAAACAACTTTTTATGTCAAAAACCTGTTTAGGGACTAAAATAGAGGTAAACAAACACATTGAGATTTTTGCATATCTTTAGCTTAACTCCACTTTATTGCATGTAGAAGACCTATAAACGAGAACGGTTCAGAGTTCTATAGGACAAAAATGAAGGAAAGACTACCAAAATATAAATTCTGCACTTGCATGCTGTCCCAAGTGGTCCTATAGGACCATACATGACAGAAAACACCAAAACACCTTTTTATTACACAAATACAGCATTATAAATAAAATAAAATTGGTTTACAAAAAATTGGGGGCACTTTTACGGAAATATCCTTGTGTCTCTTTAGCTCGACACCAAACAGAATATACCACCATATATGCTTAAAGGTGCTGTTCCGATTTATGTCTACTGTGATCTCTACTTGATATGAGAGCCTGGCACTTGCACATATACCCCATCAAGCACCGTGGGAAACTAACTTGTGGTTTTGATAGTAGAAGCAATGCTGCATGTTGCAAAGCCCTATTCAATACTGTGCTAATATTGATGGTTAACCATTAAAGCGGCAGTTTTTTGTTCATATCTTGGGAATGAAATAGATTTGAAGGCTCAAATTTCAGGACGACAATGAGAAAAATATGGCCTTTCATCTGATATCAAAATCGATACTACTTCCGGGTAAATCGGGGGGTCCCAAAGACGATCGGAACATGCACCTTTAATGGTAATAGTATCAATGGCAAGAGATCAACTATTAGGTAGCAAACTCAGGAAGTTGCTTCTTCCTTCTATTAGCTACTAAATAATAACCACACTCTTGTTTACTTCCCATGAACATGTGTGCAATGATTTAACACACTTTATTAGTCTTCCGCCTCAAAGAGGATGGAAGACTATTAAGTTAGTGGCTGTCCGCTTGGAGGTTGTCCCGTCCGAAATTGTTTTCCATGTTGCCAAAATTACCTTTTACGCACGGTACTTCGCTAAAAAAAAAAAAAAAAAAAAGATATTAAATTACTATCGTAGATAGATTGATCACATTACATTCACAGACGTCCAGATAGAGGGTCAAGTACCCGGTGATTGCTCAATTGGTAAGTCTGGAAGACCGTATGTAATTATAATAACAAAAGGACATCCCCAGACTTTGAACGTTTTGTGTTGTGTACCGTGATCAAACGATGGCTCTTGCTCATTCCCATTAAACCATTGAATAGATTTCTAATTTGAAACCAACTTGCACACAAAACTGATTCATCCCTTACAAACTACCCCAAATACTCAAACACCCCATCCCAACTACAACCCAATCCACGAACCAACATGAAAAAAAAAAAAAAAAAAAAACTACTTCCGGGTAAATCGGGGGGTCCCAAAGACGATCGGAACATGCACCTTTAATGGTAATAGTATCAATGGCAAGAGATCAACTATTAGGTAGCAAACTCAGGAAGTTGCTTCTTCCTTGTATTAGCTACTAAATAATAACCACACTCTTGTTTACTTCCCATGAACATGTGTGCAATGATTTAACACACTTTATTACATGTATGTATTACTATACACACACAATTGTTTTGCAACTACGTACTCTAGTTTGCTATTAGTAGTGTATTACTTGTTGTTATCAAATTTCCTAGTCTTTTATTGGATGAAAAAATACTGTAGGGCTGTTTTCAAAAATTAGATTACCTAACTTGAAAGATAACTACAGTGAGATTAATAATTAGTTGGACAGGAGATACGCACACCTGTAAGCGCAACAAGCTACGCTGAGGTTCGGCGCATTCTTCGACTAATTGCGCGTCATGAAAAAAAAAAAAAAAAAAAAAACTTGCACACAAAACTGATTCATCCCTTACAAACTACCCCAAATACTCAAACACCCCATCCCAACTACAACCCAATCCACGAACCAACATGATGGGCGGAAGACTTGGTTAGTGATCCACTTGTTACATGTATGTATTACTATACACACACAATTGTTTTGCAACTACGTACTCTAGTTTGCTATTAGTAGTGTATTACTTGTTGTTATCAAATTTCCTAGTCTTTTATTGGATGAAAAAATACTGTAGGGCTGTTTTCAAAAATTAGATATTACCTAACTTGAAAGATAACTACAGTGAGATTAATAATTAGTTGGACAGGAGATACGCACACCTGTAAGCGCAACAAGCTACGCTGAGGTTCGGCGCATTCTTCGACTAATTGCGCGTCATGAAACAATGTGCAATGTTCCCCCTGGCTCATGCAGTCCAAGCTCGCATGTGTTCGGTTCTGTCCAACAAATTATTAATCAGACTGTAATTAAAAAGGTTTTGCAGGTCTTCATTAGCTTTCATCCTCC
Organism: Ophioderma brevispina; assembly: GCA_023653785.1. Lineage (NCBI taxonomy): Eukaryota > Metazoa > Echinodermata > Ophiuroidea > Amphilepidida > Ophiodermatidae > Ophioderma > Ophioderma brevispina. The sequence continues at coordinate 7,462 of JAMKCH010036371.1, forward strand.
AAAGGGGTAGCTCCTAGTTTGGATCATTTTATTTCAAAGCCTGGACTAGTAAAAGTTGCAAATTGTAATGGTTACAAGTTAGGTTGTTATGTTGAAGAAAACAAAAATGTCTTTTGGTTGCACATTCAAAATTGTTTTTAGTAATTTTAAAAAGTCAAAATTTTTGTCATTTTTTTGTAGGACATTGTTTACCTATGATGTCATTTTGATATAGTGTATCACATCAAGCAATATTTGTATGAATTAAATAGAGCAGAGCGCAAAATATGTTTAATTTCATGTGGGTTGTTCCAGGATCTCCATGGGTCCTCGTTCCTGGATACAATCCTTCCATTTGCAGGGCGAAGCCCCCTGAAAATATGCGTTTTTCAGGTTAAATTAACTAGTATTTTTTCCCATTCTGGTGCAATCTAAAGCCGATTATTACAGCTACAAAAAATTCTTATTTTTTTAGACCTTCCAGGGTGCACACGCTCCTCCGCACCCCGAATAGGCCCATGCATTGAATGTGTTTCAAGAAAATTTGAAGCTTGGCAACCATCACCTCCTTCGGATGACGTGTTTTACTGCCAAAAAAAAAAAAGCTCCAGAACCTATTTTTTATACAAATTAAAAAAAAAAAAACAAAAAAAAAAAACAAAAAAAGCAGGACAGTAATGACGATATGACCAAAATATGCATTTTTTGTCCTCTTTGGGGGAATTTTGATCAATTTCAGCCAAAAAATTTGGGTGTAAAATTCAGCAATTTCGCGCACTACTTGCACATTTCTTGGGTCAGTTCAGACTTATTAGAGCAAATATACAGACGACTTTATACAAATTTTTCTAGCTGCGGGACGACTTGCAAATTTTGGCCTACTTCTGGATCGACTGCATCAGTACGCCATTGATGCACCGACATGATATTTCGTATAATTTAGAAACATTTGGCAGGAAAAAAATTGAGGGGGGGCATTTATTATAGAGGGGGACGTTTATTACAGATAATACGGTTAGATAAGGTGGGTTGCAGGTCAAAGGTCATCTGGGCTTGGTAAAAAATTTTTTTTCAAAAAGCTCTTAAATCGCTGCTGCTTCTACAGAAATGAAAGTAGGTGTTCAAGTAGCGGTGTAGAGTTTTAAAGTCATTAAAAACTTAAGTGACCAAGGGGTTTTCCTCCCCGGTGGTGCCCCTAAGGGGGGGTTCCATGGGACCCCCACTAAGGAAACCCTTTCCGAGGATTTTGCACGAAATTTATACCACGTTTTAAGGGTCATAAGACAACCCCAAATCAGCAACAAAAAATGAAATTTGTTATTTCGGCTGCAAAGTAGGGGCAAAAACATTGTTTTCAAACACGCGAAAATTGGGAAAAAAGACGGAAAATTCAAATGAGATTGCGCTACACCAAACATTTTGAAAACTTATTTTATGTTGTATCTATTCTAGACAAGACCCAAATACATATATTTAAGCAAAAACGAGCAGTTTCTAGGGAATCCTGTATTTGTACGGGGTGCAAAAAATACACATCATTTCCCATACGAGTTGTACAGTAACGGTTGGCAACAATCAATGATGAATTGTGTGTTTTCAGAACATAAAGGGTTAATTTTTTTATGTTACTACTTTAATTGTTTACTTACAGGTTATGTGGACTGATATCAGCAAAAAAAAATTTGCTTTGGTCTTGGTCTTATCTTATTTTAAAAATATGGCTGAAATGCTTCCGTTAGTGCCAAGGGGGGGGTTCCATGGGATCCCCAATAATTACTCATAACGGCTTGGCCGATTTAATTATTGTGTATGAAAAGATGAGCATTTAAAAGTCAGACAATTACAAAAAATTTCGGCGCAAAAATCCCACGCGTTAAAGAGGCCAGCGCGGCGAAAACAAATTTTGGGGGTCCCAGGAACCCCCCCCCCCTTAGGCACTTAAGTGTTAAAGGTCCATGGAACATGCTTTAAAACATACTGATAAAACCACCAAAAAATGGTTTCATTAATTAGTTAGTATTGTTCAATGTAAAATCTGCATGAAACAGTATTTGAGAAACCGTATGTTTGATTAAAAATTGCATACTATTCATGCGTTTTGGACAAGCCTTTCAAGGAAATTTAAAATGAATGATATGCGCTGGCCGCGAGTGACCTGCGTATGTGTACGAGCAGAAACAAATACGCGATACGCGTCATGATCGTCATCGTGGAACGAACGTTCGCGTGGCCCAGTTTTCTTGAATACGTACACAGTTGACTTCTCTCCGGTATGCGTCGCGTACCGTGTTGTATTATAATTAGCATACATAATTTTTCTTGATTTGGTGCCTCCAACATTACAATAAAATCCAATATATTGGCGACTCGGCCTGCACCCCCAGCGCGCGGACCGTACCGACAGGAGAATCAGAAACAGAATAGCTTTATTCAAGTTCCCAGAATAAGAAACCGACAAGGAGAGGTACCTGGAGTGGGGTTTGTTCATCCTCTTAAGAACAAGACCAGACTTCGTTGCCCCAGGTGTTTCACACAGTAAATTTTCGAAATTTGAATTGATTAATAATTGTTTACATAAGAAATAATAGTTATAGATCACAATTTTCGTCGTATGCAATGTGTAATGAAGTCATTGCATCGTTCGATTGTCCTATTGTTCTGCTGTTATGCACGAGCAGCACGGCACTGTGCTTGTGTCACGATGTGAGCTTTGTTTACAACTGGGTAACTTGACGTCATTAAAGGGGTCAAATCCAACTCCAGCATCTGGATACGCGTTCGCGAAAACAGGAGAAGGCCCTGTCCAGTTTGGGTATATTGATGCCCCTTGAAATTTAAAACTTTCCGATGTTCACTTTTTAAATCTATGTGCGATATGATTCAGGATACTGTGAGGGGTACGAAAAAATGTAAGAATTAAGAAATGTATACTCAGCCGTGTGTCATGGACTTTAAGAAGTGTGTTCATTTAGAAAAAATTTGGTGTGGTTAATTAAGCTACGTACATCACTCATTAAGCTATTTTTAGTATTTTGACTTTGATTATTGTTTACTTGCATGGCAAACAGAAATGTTTTCTCAATACATGCAAAGTTAGTCTCACCTAAGTGATTTGGACAACATTTTGAAGGACAGTGGGTTGTCTGTTAATGATTTTGTCTGGATGCCATTGTGCTCATTATTAGACCCCTTGTGTATAATTAGATGAATGGCAATTTCTGATACTTCAAAATATGAATTGCATTAACACATACATTGTACCTGTATTAGGGTTTTAATGATAAGAAAATTAAGTTGCATGGAAATACAAACAAGAGACGAGGAAGAGGGCTGATAGTGTTGATTAATTTATTCACACGAAGTGAAGAGCATGCATGGTCTAAGTGGTTAAGGGTACTACTCTTTCTGCCATCCCTGGAGCAAATGATGCTGGTCCACTGGGCGCTGGATCTATGAATGCAGTTCTCAATTCTGGATTTAAAGAAAAGGTACCCACCGGTTAAACAACATATATTTGCTCTGTGCATAGTAAGGGCCATAACCAACATATTTATATTACAATTTTATTTGAATCCAACAACATTTTAAATGTGATGGTAGTTGTGTGTATTGCATAGACCATAGAGTTTTTCTGTACAAACTATTTTCCGTTACTGTAAACAAACTTATTTTAGTCCTATATCAATCAAAATTGGAAAGAAGTCAGTCAAATTTTTTACAGATAAGATGAGAACTATAAAGGTTCTAATGGTAAAAAAATTCAGGTTTGGTGGTGTGAAAGGTGATGATCCAGGCTGAGGATTTGATCAATGGCTCTTTTATTTGTATACGACGCCACTAAAAAGGCGCATCAGTCGGAGGAATGGAAGTGGGTAAGGGATGAAGCTAAAGGAAATTGGACATCCGTGGCGGGATTCGAACCAAGGGCCTCCTTCCTGCGCAAAAGCCATTTCCATGAGCGGGAGGGGCAAACCACGAGGGACTCGCTGGCCCGGCCAGCATTTTTTTGTGGCCATAAATGAGTGTTGGTTACAATGAACGGTCGGACCGCACTTTCGGATTAGTGCATGTCTAGCCTCACGCATTGATTTTGGTGTGATAGTATTAGTTTCAGAATTCTGCTCTCCTCATGGTTCATTTGGTTGGGCAAATAATCATTATTAAAGCATTTTAGAGAGAGGATGGTTAGGGTTCGAGACCTCCATGTCTAGGAGAGTCATATACTTGAAGTAAGTTTTGAAGAGTGTAAGAGTGAATTAACTTCTGACTGGTTATTATTGTAATTTGACACTCATGATGACTATTTTTTCCATCATTCACAAGAAACCCCATTCACAATGCATTAACATAGCCTTGGAATATCAGTTTTTGCATGCTCTGTATATCCATCACCAAAACTAAATGTTTTCATAAATATAGAATATTATCATCCGCGTTTCTTTGTTATCAAGATGAATACACTAAAATATTTCAACTGTTGTTATACACACACAGGACTTTCCACCTCAGCGGTAACTGTCGTTCCTACCCGGCGATGACCCAACAAGGGACCTTCAATGTGCCATCACACGTTTTGACCGACGACGAATCTCGTCCTGTACTATCTGCACCTGTGGTTCGGCCAGCATGGTGCTGTCATGTGGTGGCGCTCTGTCTCTAATCGCATACACTATCCCAATCTTGTGTGCTTGAGGGCGCCGTGTCCGATGTCTCTTTCCAGTTGCATCGAGATCAACTCAACTGCAGAAGTTTTGCGGCAGTATCTTATCATGAACTTCCTCCAGGTAAGTTGATTTGGGTTAGATGTTACTTATGAACCTAGGGAAATTTGTTGGATATAAAAGAGAATTTTCCATCAAGGAATCAACAGGCTTGTGAAAACTAAAAGAGAACTACCATCAATCAATTGTATTTCATCCATCGTAATCACAGCCGAAACATAAGGGATTATAATCCAATCAAATACCAAATCATCGTATGAGGGGGTCAAAACAATATAGAAAACAAAAAAAAAACAAAAATGCTCTCTACTGACGATAGCATCTACTTCGTCAAGTCATCTTTAACCAAGAAGTGATGTCATAGCTTTTGGTGGGCATCTATTGTGCATTTCTATCACCATGCCGACTATGATTACGCTATACAGCTTACTGATATTCCGCGAGTTTTTTAAGAAATGTGTGAAAGCTATTACATCACTCCTTAGTTCAATGCCGGACAAAGTATAATAGTTATTACTTCACATTAGAGGTGTTGGAATCAAAAATTTTTAATTTATGTTTGGTTTTTCAAATGTAGGGGCATTACTTTCATTAGGTTCTTTGGAAAAATCATGAAAACAAAGACAATTTTTTGATTTGTATAAGTTCCCTAGTCAAATCAAATGGCATCTCATCGGCAACACCATATTGATTTCTAAATAAACTTTCAAGATAAGATAAAGTGAACGTTTGACATTACTAATCGTATCACTAAAATGCTCTTTCACCTTCACCGAATTCTTCCCAGCCCAACACTTCTCGATGAGCTCCTTTCTCTTCTTTCTTCTTTACCTTTCTTTTTCTTCTTCCCCAAGCATTGCCATCACCCGGTTTGCGGTGCTTCCCGATCCCACGCAGCACTTCGGCAAGAGCAAACCAGGTGGTTTCCTGGGATTAGAACATACTACATGAAACTCAAGAAACCCCTGATCAATTCACTGGCCCTCTGCCCCATAGTCTTAGGTAAGTTGCGTGTAGATTTGCCCTAATACCAAAAATGCAATTTATTAGGCTCGTTTCTTTAACTGGTTTAGTGTATCTCTGCATTCATGGTTGGAAATGTCAACATACAATAAGACTGTTGACATAATAACCAGTGTAGGTAATCTAGTTGGCCAAGTTGTGTACACAATTCTATTTTTAGTTTATGGGATATTAGTTGTTGATGCAGGATAGACATGCATTGCTTTCTCTTGTTCTTAGCCTTTCAGCCCTGTTAGATTCTGTGTAGGTTATAACCCTCATTTGGAAAGCCTCACAAAACTACTTACTGACCTAAGACTATGACCGTTTGTACTCATTTGAATGCATTTTCATGCTGATGTCGAATATATTATGGGTTAGAAGATTTAATTATAATTTTAAAAATTTTTTTGGAAAAAAATGAAAAAAATTAACTCTTATTGGCTTGCAAGGCCCACAGAGTTGCATTGTCTGTAATACATGGTACATGATGATAAAACTCTTACTAGCATAACCAATAGATTGAATTCCTTAAAACAGTGGCGTACCACGGCAATCGAGCCACAGGGGAGCAAAATTCCAAAGTCCTTCCCCATGACTGCTCCATCATTTCAACAAGTGCTTAACAGGACCAAATGTGCCTCCCTCGGAGGGGGAGGGTTGTGCACTAATTCGCCCAATTTACATTATTTATTTTGTCAAAATTTAAGCGCAAATTTGGTGGTAATCCTTCAAAAATCAGGACAAAACTACAATAATAATACAGAATTTCTTATACTGCCGCAAAATCAGTCAGGAAGATCTCAATGCGCACAAAAAGACACATAAACAGAAGAACCCACAAAAACCTTATATGCATTGGGAGATGACTGATGGAATAATAGTCCGTTAACTGGTCTGACTGAGTACAAATACAAATGTTATCCACTTCTTCTACCAATATTTTGAAGCAGGGGAGCAACTATCTCACTCGTCACTATACACCACTTTTCTTACCATAGGCATTTTCCTCAATTTCTCTTTTCTTTGTGGATAGTCCTTGAGTAGCACTAACGTTTTTAGTATTAGTAGGATGCCGACGGCAGTTAATGATTCCACTTATATTACAATACATCATTTAGTCCGCAATCCAGATTGCAAACATTAACACAATCATTGCTTCTGCTTTTTCCACATGATGTAAATGCTCTGTACTATCATCGAGTGCGCCTCAAGCTTCAGCAGAGTGACAAATCTGTTTTGAGGGCCTTGAGAGGCCGAGAACCGAAGGCATCTGGAATCTCCACCTCTCCAATCGTGAGGAGGATGTACAGTGAGGCTGATATACCAATTCCACTCGCTCTTTAAGATCTTGACAGAGGAGTGCATTCTCTTTTGTGATCAGGTCTGGTGGAAAAACCTTTGAATTATAATTTGTAAGGATGTCCACAATGTGCATCTCAGTTTAAGGTGCAACAATAGATTTCACATATATCATTTGTCCCTTAAAAAAAAAAACCCGAAAGCCTGATTTTAGCAGCTGGTGCAAAGCTTTTTGGGTCAATAATATCCCCATCTGAACGGGATGTAAGCTGAGAGATATTTCCTTTGCTACAAAGGTTTGTGAAATTCTAATTTCATAAGAAGCAAATATGAAATTCCAGCCAATGTATTATATTGAAATGAAAGCAAATAATCTCTCTCTTGTTGCACTTTCAAGACATTTCTGTTGCCAAATACACATCAAAGAAAATCTTTTGAGTGTGGTAATATAGTTGAAATCACACTACATATGACACCCTACGTGGATGCCTCAAAATCGCTCGTTGCACCTTTAACAGTTTGAGATAAAATGATCGTATTGTAACAATCCCAAGATAACTAGCCAATTTTTAACAGTATTAAATGCTTACATGTGACAGTTTAATTAACAGAAAAATCAGAATTTAAATGCTGTCAGCTCTGTATGTTTACAGTATTTCTCAGGTGATAAATAGATAATTGACTTAAGGTATGTCAACTAAAGACTCCTTCATAATTTGCTGCTCTAAATAAATACACCATCGAGTGTACTGTAGATTCACTCTAAATCTTGAAAAGTTACCATACTTTCGCTAGTTATGGTCTTCTTTTTCTTTGTGTTTGGTGGTGGATAGTGCTAGGAGCCAATCAGGTAACTCAATAGCTTTTGTGCTGACTGTGACCCGTATATTTTTTGCTGTTTCTGATTGTTGACCCGGCAAAGAGATTAAATGTAAAAGGTTGATGTTTTTTTCCTAGAGTATTTTCCCCTGGGATATTCACATTTTTTTCTGCTGTACTTATGGTTCATGAAAGAGTTAAGTAAAGCTTTGTAACAAAAATTTACTTGGATAAGAGAATTTTCACGGCCATAAAACAGAGCAAGAATATTGATTGAATATATATTCAAAAATGAAACCAAAAAAAAAAACTGCCAAATTAAAAAAAACAAAAAAATTCTTTTGTTTATTTTATTTATACCCACATTCGGTAAACCTTGCAGGAACAATACCAAAGTAAAACTTACATAAATGTCAAAATTGCTTTGTAAGGCCTTAGTACTAATATATACTGCTCTATTTTACAGATCGTCATCTGTTCGGGTTCAGCAACACCCTCGTACCTCTGCTTGCTTCTGCACGTCTCAAACCATGGCAAAAAACCATGTCACCGTTCCAACAGAACAGTAGTACAATGGCCAAATCTCAGCAATGCCCTGTGCCATTCATGTGTTGGATTGAATTGGTCACTTCTGTTTGGTCCGCCGCGCCGTCTTGGTCCGACATCGGGAGCCCTCAAAACACGGTCGTCCGTCCATGCTCTCCCTAGCATGACGACAAACCTACGACTAAGTACCTCGAAGCAGACATCAGAAAAGTGGCATTATGGCTGTCCCTAGTCACAAAGTGCGAGAAGTGGATTTTGATCAACAGTGTGGACTATGGTAAATTGTATTTTTTCTCCTTTGTGTTTTTTAGTTTAATACCGCTTTGTATCATTCTGTTGTTGTTGACGATGTTTGGTCCCCCATTGTCTGCGTTCAACCTGCTCTCGTACTGGGGGTCATATGATAGCGCAGGTCCCACCTGCATCCCGCGCCGATGGCTTGCCGGTCTGGACTGGCAGGACTTTATCCCATCATGTGGTGTGACATTCTCCTGATCAGAAAAATACCACGCGAGAGGTCATCATAGGGGCAACCCCTAGTTAAGAACCGTCCGCTGGAACATCCAGAGGTTCCCCGAAGGAAAGCCCCGCCCAGAATCCTGAAATGTGCCGGACCACCCACCTCTTTTTCCACCCTGCTTCTACTCTCATCCAATCAGTGAGGAGGCTGAGTGCAGTTCCACTAGCCACAGGGTGGAGCTTGTCGAGAAACGGCCACAAACTCACCGAAGCTAAAAATGGGCTTATAATAGTATACCAAATGGAATTTGTGTCAAGATTCTCTGCTGGTACCATAAAGATATAGCTCCTGATACTTCAAGAACTAAAGAGTCTCCAGTAATTAGATGCTTCATAGGTTGAGTTCCTCTGATCAATTAGCTCATGCAACCGATGGTCCTGACCTCCGAGGTCAGATTGCACAAGTATGAGTCGAATACCAGAGCTATTTTTATCCGACGACATTCAAGGAGAAACAGTCTGTGCAAGTTGAGAGGGCCAGCAGTATATTACCGGCAGAAGCGGCAGAGTCTGAGATGGCCCGTGAGCTGACGTCAAATTCTGAAACATAGCCAAAACTGACGGCAAACCTACAGATGGCAACCATGGAAAAACGGAAATTAAAACAAAACATGTGTTACATAAGTAGATTCGGATTCTGCTGATATGAGGCTGGACCTGGCGGTCAAGTAGCTGCAGAAGCAGACTCGGTTCATCAACGATGGCGCTCCGACCACTGTTGTAGAAGGCCGGCCCAGGCGAAGCTCAGAAGAATCTCAACCGTCAAGTGTATGAATACAGTGTGATTTCTAGGATAACCAAGGCCAAATACCAGAGCGATAATCAAAAGAAGAGGAGTGATGTACCCAACCATTTGCCGGTATCAAGAAAATTGAGGACAAATAGAGGTAAGCAATTTAAAAAAAAGTAATATCACAATAAGACAGACAAATCTTATAATTTCTTGATTACAACGAGTAAAAAAATACAGCAAACCATGGTGGAAACTGGCTTCATTAACTTTTTGTAACAGTTACATAACATGCATTTGGATGCAGGGCACCTTGATGCACCAATTGAGGAGCATCAGTCGAAATATACTCTGTACACATTGCGGTCCATCAAATTTCTGATGCTTTGGAGAAACATTTGGGATACGAAGACTCAACCAGCGCATGGGCTGGAGTTGCCCGAAAATTATGCGGGTCACTATCGCGACTTTTTTCGCGTAGCGAAATTTTTTAATTTGGTATAGAGTTTCTGGTCGGTGCCAAATGAGACATTTGGTGCAAAGTAAGGTCACCCCGCGCATGTGCGGTGAGTTTGCCCGAAAAGGAGGAGCCTGCTACTGGGTATCCTGATAACCAATACACTACCTGTCCAGGGCCGGGTTGTTCGTGGCTCACCGAACTCCCCATCATCAGTTTTTGTTAATTACCTTTTTATCATTTTAAGACTATGGTAGAATTGGCCAATATTTACACACCCAAAAAAATCAATTTTCAACAAGAACTGTACATAAATAAAATCAAGAAATGATTCATCATAATGCTGGATAATAATTGTCCTCAAATAACAATCTTATGCATCTATTTTTCTTTGTTCTAGTGAAGAGGGCGATTTAAGGTAAAAACATACCAAAGTAATGATGCCAGTAGTAATTTCATGATGTGAAGACTCTGAATTACAATTTTATATTTAATTTTGTAAGTTAGATAAGAAGTCACCGACAACAAGTTGCATTAAACCATTTAACAATTATGTTTCCACAGTGCTCATCTCTTCCCGATAATGTTTTCAGAGAAGAGGGCCCTGCCATGATATGCCGCATGGTTACACTAAACATTCCTTCACTAGCCATTCAACTTGCTGAATAGATGTTAGCCAACCCCCTGCATTGGATGTCCAACCCAGCTCCAAATCTCTCAAATAGGTACGAGGAAACTGCTACAATATTTAGTATTTGGCAGGGAACATATCATGATATGGGAGCAAAATTGAAGTTATGAAATGCAACTAACAAGTTAACTCAATTCAATTATTCATAGCGTTAGCAAAATTCACTTGTAAAATTATCTAAGCGTATTCAATTTAACTTATGAAATATCCATTATGTGGATATCCCATTTAACTCATAAATTATCCACAGTAAATATCACCATACCGGTCAACGGAATTAGTGATGTCCAAATTAAATTAACTCATGAGATTATCCATAGTGATATCCACATTAACTCATGAGATTAGTGACAGTGATATCCATTTAATGCATGAAATTCCCCATAGTTATCTCACAATTAACTCCTGAAGTTATACAATATTGATATCCAGTACTCATGTTGATTACACCGCAACTTTTTAAAATGTATAAACCTAATCCCGGACTGCAAATTCAACCCAACCGCGGATTCTTAAGTATTTCGCCAGCCGATCAAGATTTTTCATCCTAATTAGCGTGTAACTTTTACACTTTTTATAATGTGTATTGTGTTTCGCCTAGTCTAACTTTATTTTTCCCACGTTCGTGTACAATTAAAGTGACACTGGCCCATTTGCTATAGGCACCACTCATTTTGGTCAAATCTGAGGTTTTGTATGTTTGTACTGCTTTGTACATGTGTTAACCTCAACCTAACAAATAACCTAAAAAAGTTTCTTTGTGCGTAAATCGGTATAAAACCAATGGTTTAGGTTTCGCAACTAAAGCAACAGGAAAATACAGAGCTTACAGAGCTGGTTAAATTTCCCTGTAAACCCCCTTCACAGACTGTTCCAGGTCCTGCGCTTATGTTATCATTTTGCTTAAGAACAAATAAACATCTGGAATTTACTATTGGTAGGTAATTTTAAGATCTTTGGACTGAAAAATGAAGGGCATGAAGATGAGGATATTATAATATTTCCTTGTGTAAACTGTTTTTTGTGTGTTCAGTGTGCAAGTCCCATGTATCCATTTCCACAGGTGTTCTTAAGGATTTTGTATTTTAAAACCCTAAAATAGCCGGGTTTTTGGACCCATCTCACCGCATGCCGTCATGCAAATGCCAAACACTAAACAGAATCACAAATTCCAATCGGTTTTTTGATTTTGCCACTTTTTTTTTCAAGCAAAAGTTGGATTTTTTTTGGCCATGATGTGTGTCAAAGTGTGCGCACACATGCTCTTAATACAAATAATCAAATAATAAGATAAAACAATGGGTAACTGTATCCTTAGCACAAAAACATGGATTTCTTTTTGCTGTTCCGTGATTTCAATGGGAAATAGCTTTTTCTTTCTTCTCACTCAGTGTGCGATTACGTAACGCCGTGTCATAACGGTAGGGGCCACTTTTTTGTTCAAAATGGTATTAAATCTAGCGCAAGGCTTCAAAGAAAAAAGTGCTTGTAGTTTCGGCGTGAAAAAAAAAACAAAGGTGAGAATAAGCAAACAAAATGTTAGGTTAATATGGCTGTGTCCCCTCAAACTGAAACACGAATGAGACATACCAGCTAATTAGTCAAAATTGTGTTTTCTTTTTATATTGGTTTTTCCTTCACTCTGTGTTTAGGCAAGGAAGAAGCACATTCATCAGCAGAGTACCCTATCACTGACCCTAGCCAAGGCAGCATTCCTCTGCTGTCCTTCATAACAAGTTGATTGTCCATGATCGGCCGTTCAAGATGGCATTGTTTGGACTGGAGATACCACGACAGCCGGCATCTACCAAGGCTCTTGAGGTAGATTACAGGGAGTAGATTGCCCAGTATGGTTATTCTATGTGAACTGACAGTTAGGCAATTGCTCTAAAGATATACCTCTTTTCCTTCTCTACTGTGAAACAAATTCAACTTGTGGATTTTCATTTGTCAAATATATTGATATCTCCTGCTTAATCTTCTGGATTCTTTGGTTGGAAAGGCAACCAATATCATGACCCAACAAGATGAAGGGCATTGGACTTGAGCACTCAGAGATCCAACCAGGTGTGCAAAATAACCGAAGGCAACAAAAGCATTGTCCTGTCGGTGCCCCTGCCAGTTTGCCCTTGATGCTTAATTTCTCCTATTGTTTTGCTATTCTTTTACATGTAATGCCTTCTAATTGATGTTCCCTTTCAATAACTGCCTTGAATGGTGTGCCCTTCCGAAAAATCCTTATTTGCAACCTTGGATCCAACACTCACAGGAGGTCGGGGTCTTCAGTATTTTGATAATGCTTGTCCTACAGTCCGTCCATGGACGACCAGTGTTGCTGAAGAGGACACTGCTCTTCAGTGAACTGTCGTACTAAAGCTTCAAATTCTACAACTCTATAGTATGTGCACTGTCGACGTTGGAGTTTTGACAACATCATTTTTTAATCGTTCCAAAATCATTCATTGACATTACAAGATTACGGGTATACCCCTCTCAGAATTAATGCAGTCATAGCAATGTTGGTATTGTTATCAATAATTCTAGCACATGTTGCTGAGGAATTTAGCATTAGGCTTGTCACGTGGAAATTAGTTTTCTGTTCAGGGAATTGGACTCAATAGTAGTTTTACCTCATTTTATACCTTCTCTAGGTTAAAACTGCCAAGCCAAGAGAGATCGACCTGGTGGCGCTCCTCTCCTCCAGCGCATCCCAATGCGGGGCCCCACCGCAGCTGTCCGCCATCAGCGAGCGAGCCGACCAGCTGCGCATGGACCGATGCGTTTCCCCGTGGCTATGCCCTTACCCTCTGCAGTCTGGCATACTAATCTTTGATGCCCTGTGTATGCCAGGTACCCATCAGTGGCTTCAAGTTATCCCTGGATTATTGCTCAAGTCATGGTTGTTTTTGTTGTTATTCGGGAGATTTTACACATCCTTACTGCACAAACCAAACAGGTGAACCAAAATGTCTTAAAATTCTTTTAGAAATTATTCTGGGCCATCATTCATAGTATCCAAAGGCACTGTGCTTTGTTTTCCTTTTCTGTCTTTAAAATCAAAGCCTATAGTTACATTTTGAGGCCAAGTATGCTTGCATGTCCGCCAAAATGGCGCACCGTCTGATTGCACGAAGGCGTAGTGAGAGACGCACGCGTGTGCCATGTAACATCAATTATTGGCCAGAGTATAGGCAGATCAAATCCTAGGCGTGTTTTGGTGAAACCTGTTTGTTTGCATTGACTTTGAAATGCAAAAGGCCTGCTGTATGTTGTAGAATAGGGGGCCCACTATTGTGCAAATTGCAGTCCACACAAAATGCCCGATATACTTCACTCTGAATTCAAATTTAATTTGGCAATACTAAGGGCATGATTTTTCGAAAAGGCTTTTGCTGCAGCCAAAAACATACCAAAATGTCTACTATGCATTAAGACATTTTGTTCACACGTACTGTACTGTAGGAAATCAATTTTTTGCATATAGGAGGTTTTGACACGGATCCCCACATTGCACACATGATGTTTTTGATTTTAAAGTCAAATGTACGTAGGTTTCGCCGCCCCTTTTCCCAGCCTCGCGTGAAATTTATTCTTGTGAGTATTCCAAAATAAAGCATAACATTTGAAAATAGAACATTTTTGAGAGCTATCACATTCACAATTGATTTCACCGAACAGTAAGCCAGAGAACGCCTGACACAAACATAATTGACTATGACATTCCTGTTTGGTATTTCATATGGCTTCTGTCTGTGGGGAAATTTTATTTAAAGCCAAGGCTACAAAGCTCAATATGTTTCACCATCCTAGAAGGCATTATAAGTAGAACACAACGTGGGGCACATCCCCAATAAAAAGAGCAATAAAAAAAACAGTAAAAAAAATCGCTTAAAAAAAAAAAAAAAAATCTAAAAAAAACAAAAAAAACAAACATAAAAAAAAATCTTAAAACCTCTTAAAAATCTAAATTCTTTAAAATCAAATTAATATAAAAACTTTCATCTTTAACTCTAACAAAAAAAAAAAAACTTCAGTCACACCCCCCCACTCATATTCCCCAAATCTTCCCCCCCCTACTTTAACACTCCCCAAAACACTCAAAAACCACCCCACCATCTAATCTTAACAAAATCCTTAAATACCAATCTTAAAAAACAAAAAAAAAAATCTTACAAAAAAATCTATATATACCCTGGAAATAAAAAACACTTAATAACAAATAAACTTAAAACATCTTACAAAGATCAAAAAACTTAAACTCTTCTATCCAAAAAAAAAAAAATCTTATAACAAATCCACTCTAAATAAATAAGTAAAACCTCACCTCTTACATTTAAAAAATGCGCAATGCTTCCCACAAAAAAAAGAAAAAAAATAATCTTCCAACAAACATCTTCCACCTCTTACCCATTACTTCAACCCTCTTTCCCACACTATACCCCCCCCTCCTTTCTACCCCCCCCAAACATTCCACTAAACGTCCAACCAACCGCCACCCTAACCTTCCCCCCACCCCACGTCCCACCCCACCCAAAAAACCTCCTACACCACCACCCCCTCCCTTCCCACCCCTATAAAACTTTATATACCTCTTATAGAAATTAAAAAAGTAAAATTAAAAAAAAAAAAACTTTTAATTTCTTAAAAAAAAATCTTAAAAATAAAAATAAAAAAAAAAAAAAACAAAAAAATAAAACTTAAAAAACAAAAATCTAAAAAATAATCAAAAATTAAAAAAAACACTCTTAAAAAAATACCTTAAACACCAATAAACAAACAAAAATATTTTTACTTTTTTTAAAAAAAAACGGTTTTAACAAAAAAAAAAAACAATAAAAAAACAATCTCACAATCCTAAAAAATAATTCTTAATCTTTCACAAAAAAAATCTTCTAAAACATCTAAAAAAAAAATCTTAAAAAATCTAAAAATCTTCAAAGAAAAAGAAAAAACAATCTTTCTTCATTAAGAAAAATCTTTAACAATCTAAAAGATCGTCAAAAAAAAAAATAAAATATGCTAAAAAAACTCTTAAATTAAAAAAAATCTTTTCAAAAAAAGTAAAAAAAATCTTAAAAATCGTCTTATCTTATAAACAAAAAAATACATCTTAAAAAATACAAATAAAGATTCTTTGAATCTTAAGAAAAAAAAAAAATCTTTCACTTAAACAAAAAAAAAATAAACATAATAATATTAAAAAAAAAAAAAAAAAAAATCTTTAAAAAAATCTAAATAAAAAAAGAAAAACGTAAAAAAAATAAAAAAAATCAACTCTTAAAAAAAAATCCTTCAAAAAGCCTTAAAAAAATCTTTAAAAAAAATCTTTATAACATTATTCTAAGATCTTAAAATAAAAAATCTTAAAATCTCTTAAAAATAAAAATCTTTAAAACATCTACAAAACAATCCTTAAACTAAACAAACTCTCCAACCCTCTTTACCCCCATCATCTTCCCCCCCCCCCCCCTCACCCCCCCCCCGCTCCCCCTCTTCCCTCTTCCCCCCCCCCCCCCTCCTCAACTCTTCCCCCCCCCCCCCCGCCCTCCTTCCGCCTCTTTCCCCCCGTCACTTCCCCCCCGCTACCCACCCCCCCCCCTCTTCCCCCCCCCCCCCCCCCCCCCCCACCATCAACCTCTTCCCTAGCTTTCCCCCTTCTTCCCCCCCTGCTCTTCCTTCATCCTCCCGTTCTTCCCCCCCCCCCTCCCTTCCCCCCCCCCCCCCCTCCTTCTACCCCCCCCCCCTCTCCCCCCCTCCTCCCCCCCCCCCCTCTTCCCCCCCCCTCTTTCCTCTTTCCCGCCCCCCCCCCCTCCCCCCCCCCCCTCTCTCCCCCCCCCCCCCCCCCCCCTTCCCCCCTCTTCCCCCCCTTAAACATCTTAAAAAAAAAAACGGCTTTAAAAAAATTTAAAAATCTAAAAAAAAAAATCTTAAATCTTAAAAAAAAAAAAAAAAAAATCTTAAAAAAAAAACAAGCTTAAAAACTTAGTGCTTAATATAAAATAAAAATATTAAAAAAAAAAAAAATCTTAAAAATAATCTTAAAAAAAATAAGCTGAAATCTTAAAAAAAAAACAAAATCTTAAAGCTAACTCTTAAAATCGTTATCTTTTAAAAACAAAAAAAAAAAATCTTTACTCTTCACCATTCTAAAAAAAACACTCTTAAAAATAATAAAAACCCACAAGCATCGTCTTAACACTCTTTTTACCAAAAAAACCGACCATCTTAAAATATCTTAAAAAAATCTTACAAATAAACAACCTCTTAAAAAAAAAAATTAAAAAAAATAATATCTCTTAATAAAAAAAAAAAAATAAGAAAATCTCCCCCCCCCCCCTTCCCCCTCTTCCCCCCCTCTTCCTCCCCCCCCCCCCCTTCCCCATCCTTCCACATCCACACATAAAACGCCCCCCCCCCCCCTCAACCCCCCCCCCCCCCTCCCCCCCACTATCCACCCTCCCCTCTTTCCGTGTTTCCCAACCCTCTTCCCCGAAACTCACTCTCCCACCCACTCTCCCACCTCCCCTCCTCCCCCCCCCTCCCCCCTCTTAATCTCCCCTCCCCTCCCCCCTCCCCCCTGCTTCCCCTACTTCCCTCGCTCTTCCTTTCCCCCCTCTCCTTCCCCCCCCCCCCCACCTTCTTCCCCCCTCCTTCCCTCCCCCTTCTCCCCTCCCCCTCCTCTTCCCCCCCCGCCTACTCTCCCCCCCTTCCCCCCCCTCTTCCCCCTCCCCCCCTTTCCCCATCTTCCCCCCCCCCCTCTTTCCCCTCCCCCTCTCCTCCTTCCCCATCCACCCTCTTCCCTCTTCCCCATCTTCCCCTCTTTCCCCCCTCCCCCCCCCCCTCTTCCCTTCTCTTACCTCCCTTCCCCCCTCTCCCCTTCCCCCCCCCCCCCCCCTCCCATCTCCCTCTTTTTCCCCTCCTACCCATCCCTTCCCCCCCTCCCCCCGCCCCTACGATCTTCCCTGCTAAGGATCCACCTCTTCCCACCCTCTTCCCCTACAAACTTTCCTACTTTCCACCCTCCCCCCCCACCCCCCCACATCTTCCCCCTCTTCCCCCTCCCACCCCTCCTCTTCCCCAACTCTTCCCCCCTCGCTTTACCCTGCTTCACCACCCCCCCACGTCGCTCTTCCCCCCCCCCCTCCAAACCCTGCCTTCACCCTCCCTCTTCCCCCACTCTTCCCCTCTTCCACCCCACCCCCTTCCCCCCCCCTCCCCCCACCCCGCTCCCCCCCCGCTCCCCCCCCCCCCCCCCTCTTCCCCCTCTTCCCCTACTTCCCTCTCCACCCCCTCACTTCACCCCCCCCCCCCCCTCCCTTCCCCCCCCCGCTATCCCCCCCCCCCCCCTCCCCCCTTCCCCCCTCCCCCCCCTCCTTCCTTCTCCCCACCCCCCGCCCCTTATCCCTTCCCCCCTCTTCCCCCCCCCCCCCCATCTTCCCTCCCCCTTCTTCTCCCTCCTCCCTCTTTCCACCCCCTTTCCTCTTCCCCCCCCCCCCCCTCTTTACCCCCCCACCTTCCCCCCCCTCTTCCACCCTCTTCCACCCTCCCCCCACACTTCCCCCCCTCCCCCCCCCCCCCCCCCCCCCCCCCCCCCCCTATCATTCCCCCCCTCTATCCCTATCCCCCTCATTCTCTTCCCTCTCTTCCCCCCCTCACCCCCCCCCCCCCCCCTCCCCTTTCCCCCCCCTCGTCCTCCCTCTTCCCCTCTTCCCCCCTCTTCCTCCCTCTTCCCCCCCCTCTTCCCCCTCTTCCCCCCCCCCCCCCGTATCTCCCTTTCCCCCCCCCTCGTCTCCCCCCACCTCTCTCCTCTCCCCCCCACCCTCCCCCCCTTTCCCCCCCCCCCCCCCCCCCCCCCCCCCCCCCCTCCTTCCTTCCCCCCCTCTTCCCCTCTTCCCCTCCTTCCCCCCTCCCATCCTCCTTCCCCTCTTCAACCCCCCCCCCCTCCCCCCTCCCCCTATCCCCCCCCCTCTTTCCCCTCCCCCTTAAAAAAAGCAAAAAAGCCCCCCCCCCCCACTCTTCCCCCACCCGCCCCCCCCTCCTCCCCCCCCCCCACTCTTCCCCCTCCTACTTCCCCCCCCCCCCCCACTCTTCTTAACTCCCTCTTCCCCCCCCCCCCCCCCTCTTCCCTCCCCCCCAATAATAAAAAAAAAAATCTTAAACGCCTATCAATCTTAAAAAAAAAAACATCTTTAACACATCTTCAAACTCCTTAATCTTAAATCTTAAAAAAAGTCTTACTTCCCCCTCTTCCCCTTCCCCCCCCTCCTCTTCCACTCTTCCCCCCCCCGCTTTCCCCACCTCCCCCCCCCTTCCAACCCTTCTGTAAAAACTCCTCAACATCTTCAACCACAACCGTCTTCCCTCTTCCCCTCTCACATACTTCCAGTCCCCCCTCAACAAATTCCCCCTCTTTTTACGTGGCTTCCCTCATCTCACCTCGTCCTCCGCCTCTCCACCTCTAAACCTTACCATCTTCCTCTTTTCCCCGCCGCGTCCTTCCCCCCCCCTCCCCCCCTCTTCCCACCCCCCCCCCCTCTTCCCCCCCTCTTCTTCTCTTCCCCCCCCCTCTCCCCCCTCCGCCCCCACCTCTTCCCCCCTCCCCCCCCCTCTTCCCCCCTCCCACCCCCCATCTTCCCCCCCTCCTTTTCCCCACTCCCTCTTATCCTATCCCCTTCTCCACCTCTCCCCCCCCCCCCCCTCCCCCCCCCCCCTCTTCTCCTTCCACCTCTTCCCCCCCCACCCCCCCCCTCCCCCCCACCCCCCCGCCCCCCCCCCCCCCCCCCCCCCACCCCCCCCCCCCTCCCTTCCCCCCTCTTCCTGCCTTTCCCCCCCCTTCCCCATCCCCTACTTCCCCCTCTTCCCCCCCCCCCCTCTTTTCACCCCCCCCCCCCCCCCCTCCTTCCCCCCTCTTCCCCCCCCCCCCCACCTCTTTCCTCTTCCTCCCCCCCTTCCTCCCCGCTCTTCTCCCCACCCTCTTCCCCCCCTCTATTCCCCCCTCTTCCCCCTCTTCCCCCACTCTTCACCTCTTCTCTTTTCTCCTCTCCTCTTCCTCTTCCCCTACCCTTCACCCACCCCCCTCCTCCCCCCCCCCCTCTTCCTCCTTCCCCTCTTCCCCCCCCCTCTATCCTCTTCCCCCCCCCCCCCCCCCCTCTTCCCCTAACCCCATCTTCCTCCCCCCCCTCTTCCCCCTGCCTTTACACCCCCCCCCCCCCCTCTTCACACCCCTCTCTTCACTCTTCCACGCCCTCCCCCCCCCCCCCAACCCAACTCGACGCTTCAACCTCTTACACATCTTCCATCTTACCCGCCTCTTCCATTCCATCGATCTTGCCCTCCCCTCCCCCCCCTCCTTCTTACCTTTCCCCCCCCCCCCCCCCACCCCCACCATCCTTACCATCTTCCCCCCACCTCTTTCCCCCCTCTTCCCCCCCCCTCCCCTCCCCCATTCTCTCTTACTTCCCTCTTCCTCTTCCCTCTTCCCCCCCCTCTTCCCCCGACCCACCTTTACTCCGCAAAAAAAATCTTCTAATCTGCCACTCCCCCCCACCTTCCCACTCTTTCCCCAGCCTACACCAGCTTTCTTCCCACCATCTTCCTCGACCACAATCTACATCCTCCCCCACCCTCCCCCCCCTCTCCCCCCACCCCCCTCCCCCCCTTCCACAAACCCCTTCTCCCCCCCACCCCCCTCACACATCTTACAACCCAACCACCCTCCCCCCATCTCTCCCCTTCCCCTCTCCCCCCCCTCTTCCCCACCACAACCCCCCCCTCATCCCTCGTAAATCACCTCTCTTTATCTTTCCACAACCTGCTTTTCCCCCCCCTGGGCTTCACCACTACTTCCCCCCCTCTCCCCCCCCCTACTTCTCCTTCTCCCCTCCCCCCCACCTATCTTCCCCCCCTCTTCCCCCCCCTCTTCCCCCCCCCTCTTTTCCCCCCCCCCCCCTCTCCCCCCCCCTACCCTTCCCCCCCCTTCTTCCCCCTCTTCATCTTCCCCCCCCCCCACCCGCCCCCCCTACTTCCTCCCCCCCGTACCTCTTCCGCCCCCCCCCCCACCCTTCCACCCAACCCCCATTCTCCTAACATCTCTTTATCTTACATCTTACTCCCCCCTCTCCTCTTACCCCCCCACTCTTCCTCCTTCCCCCCCTCTTCTCCCTCCTCCTTCTCTGCTTCCCCTCTTCTTCCCCCCCCCCCTCATCTCCCCCCCCCACACCCCCCCTCCACTCTTCCTTCCCTTCTCCCTCTCCTCTTCCCCCCCCCCATCTTCCCTCTTCCCCCCCATCTCTTCTCTTCCCCCCCTCCTACCCGCTTCCCCCCCCCGCGCCCCTCTCACCCCATCCTTTCCCCCCCCCCCCCTCTTCCCCCACCCCCACCTCTGCCTTCCCCCCCCCCCTCCCCTCTTCCCCCCCCCCACTCATCTTCCCCCCCCCCTCTTGACCCCCTCCATCTTACCCCCCCTCTTTCCCCGTCTTTACCCCCCCATCTTCCCCCCCCCCATCCCTTACCCTGGCCTCTTCCGTTTCAACTTCCCTCTATCCCCCTCCCCCCCCCTCTTCCCCCCCTCTTACCCCCCCCCCCCTCTTTCCCCTCTTCCCTCCTTTCCCCCCGCTCCCCCCTCTTCCCCTTCCCCCCCTCGTCCCCTCTTCCCCCTCTTCCCTCCCTCTTACCCCTACTTCCCCCTTCCCCTCTTGCCTCCCCTTACTTCCCCTCCTCTTCCCCCCTCCCCCTCCTCCCCCCCCCCCCGCCTCCCCCCTCCTCTTCCCCCCCCCTCGTCCCCCTCTTCCCCCCCCCACCTCTTCCACAACGCGTCACTCTGCAAGCTTCCCTTTCCCCTCTTCCCTCCCATCTCTCTCACCCCCCCCCCCCCGCTTCCCCACCCACCCAAATAAAACCCCCCCCCCCACTCTTCACTCCCCCCCCCCCCCCCCCTCTTCCTCCCTCTTCCACCCCCTCTCCCCCTCCCCTTCCCCCCCCCCCTTCCCCCCGGCTCCTTCCACCCCCTCCTTCCCCCTCTTCTCCCCCCCCCCTCCCCTCCTCCCTCCCCTGAACTTCTCCCCCCCCCCCCTCTTCCCCCCCCCCCCTCTTCCCACGCCCCCTTTCTTCCCTCCCTTCCCCCCCCCCCCCCCGCCTATCTCCCTCCCCCCTTCTACCTCCCCCCCCTCTCTTCCCTCTTCCTCCCCCTTCCCACCTCTTCCTCGTACCCCCCCTCCATCCTCCCGCCTCCCTCTTCCCCCCTCGCCCCCTTACCCCCCCCCCCCCCCCCTCAACTTCCCCCCCAACTCTTCAACCCCTTCCCGCTTCCTCTTCCCGCTCCGCCCCCCCTTCCTTCCCCCCCATCCTATCCACCCTTCCCTCCTTACCTACCTTTTCTCTTTCCCCGCTTCCTTCTTCCCCATCTTCCCTCCCCCCCCCCCCCCCTCTCCCCTCTTCCCTCTTCCCATTCATCAAATTCTTCCAAACACCCCCACCCAAAAAAACTCCATTTTCCCCCCCCCCTCTTCCCTCATCTTCCCCCCCCACATCTTCCCTCTCCCCCCCCTCCCTTCACACAAAATAATACAAACACTCTTCATCAATCACTTTCCCTTCCAAACAACCCCATTACCAACAAACAAACCATCTTCCCCCTGCCCCCCCCACTTACAACAATCTTAAACACACTCTTCCACACCCTTAATCTAATTCAAAAAAACCTCACTCTTAAAAGCTTAAAAAGCTTAAAAAAAAAAACTCCCCACCCCCTCCCCTCTCCTTAACACCAAAACAACACAAAAAGAACAATCTTCCCCCCCCCCCCCTCTTTCCCCCCCTCTTTTCCCCCCCCCTCCCTTCCACCTACTTCCCCTCCCTCTACCTCCCCCCCCCCCACTTTTTTACCCCCCTCCCCCCTCTTCCCCGCCCTCCCCCTCCTTCTTCCCCCCCCCCCCCTCTTTCTCTTCCCCCCCCCCCCCCCCCCCCCTCCCCCCCCCCCCCCCCCCCCCCTCCCCCCCCCCCCCCCCCCCTTCTTTCTTCCCCCCCCACACACCCCCACCCCCCCTCCTTCCTCCCCCCATCTTCATCCTTCCCCAAAAAACAATCTTAAAAAATCTTAATCTTAAATAACATCTCTTAATCTTATCTTAACTTAAAACACTGCTAATCTTCTTGAACTCTATCTTAACATCTTAAACACTCCTTAAAAAAATAAACTTAAACAAAAATAAAAAACCATCTTAAATCTTTACAAAAACCCTCTTACATAAACTCTTAAAACCAACCCGCCCTCTCCCCCCCCCCCCTCTTCCCCCTCTTCCTCTTCCCCCCCCCCCCCGTCCCATTCCCACCACCCCTCCTATAAAAAGTCTTATAAATAAAACACCCACATCTTCAACCTCGTCCTCTTAAAATCACCCCTCTTTCAACATCCAAAAACACAACCTGTATCTTTCCCAAACCTCTGTCCCCTCCCTCCCACACTCTTCCTTCCCCCCCCCCCCCCCCCCCCCCCTGATCCCCACCCTCTTCACCATCCTCTTCCCCCCCCCCCCCCCCCCCCCCCCCCCCCCCCGACTTCCCCCCACTACTCACTCTTCCTCTCCTCTTCCCCCCCTCTTCTCCCCCATCACCCATCTTCCCTCTTCCCCCGCCCTCTTCCCCCTGCTCTCTCCCACCTCTGCCCCCCCTCTTCCCCCCCCCCATCCTTTCCCCCTCTTCCACCCTTCCTCCTTCCTCCCCCCCCCCCCCCCCTCTTTCCTCCCCCCTCTCCCTCTTCCCTCTTCCCCCCCCCCTCTTTCCCCCCTCCTTCCTCATCCCACCCCCCTCTTCCCCTTCCCCCCCCCCCCCCTCTCCCCCCCCCCCTCCCCCCCCCTCCCCCCCCCACCCCCCCCCCCCCGCCTTCCCCTCTTCCTCTTCCCCTTCTCCTACTTCCCCTCTTCCCTCCCATCTCTCTCCCTCTTCACTTCCTCCCCTCCCCCCAACCTCTTCCCCCCTCTTTTCCCCCCTCTTCCCCCCCCCCCCCTCTTCCCCCCCTCCTTCCCCCCCCCCCTTCATCCTCCCCCCCCCCCCTCTCTTCACACCCCCCACCCCCCCCACTCCCTCCTTCTTAAAAAACCAAAAAAAAAAAAATCTTAATAATCTTAAAATCTTTTCAAAAAATCTCAAAAAAAAAATAACCAAAAAATCTTAAATAAAAAAATCTTAAATAAAAAAATCTTAAAAAAAAAAAATCTTAAATCTTAAAAATCTCTTAATTGCTACACTCTTTCTAAACACAACAAAAAAACAACCCAAATTTTTTATTTTTTTTACTCTTCCCCCCCCTCCTTCCCACAAACACCTCTCCCCCCCACCACCCCCCCTCTTTCCTCTCCCCCCAACCAACACCTCTTCCACTTAAACTACAAACACCCCCACCCTCTTAAAAAAAAAAAAAAAATCTTAAGTCTTTAAAAATCTTAAAAACACAAACACACAAACCAATCCTTTTCAAACAAAATCCTTAAAATCTCTTCAAAAAATATACAAACATCTTACCACACAACACACAAACCACAACACACACTCTTTACTCTTAAACCATCTTAAACTCTTCTTAACATCGTAATCTTAATAAAAAACTTAAAAAAATAAAAAATTTTTTACTTTTTTTAAAAAAAAAAAAACTTAAAATCTTATTAAAAAAAAAATCTTCCCCCCCTTCCCCTCTTCCTCCCCCTCTCCCCCCCCCACCCTCCCCCTCTTTTCCCCCTCCTCCCCCCCCCCCCCCCCCCCCCCCCCCACCTCCTTTCCCCCCCCCTTACCCCCCCCTCTTACCCCCCTCTTCCCCTCTTCCCCCCTTTCCCCCTCCCTCTCCCCTCCCTCTTCCCCCCCCCCCCCCCCTTCCTCCTCCCCCCCCGCCCCAAGCATTCTCCCCTCCCTCCTTCCACCCCTCTTCCCTCCTTCCACCCCCCCCCCCCCCCCCCCGCTCTTCCCGCCCTCTTCCTTCCCCCCCCCCCCCTCTCTCTTCCCACTCTTCCCCCCCCCCCCCCCCCCTCCCCTCTTCCGCCTCTTGCCAGTCTTTCCCCCCCCCCCCCCCACCCCACTCTTTCCCTCTTCCCCCCCCCCCTCCCCCTCTCCCACCTCTTCCACCCCCCTCTTCCCTTCCCCACCTCCTTCCCCCTCTTCCCCCTTCCCCTCCTCTTCCCTCTTCAAAATAAAAAACAAAAAAAAAAAAATAAAATCCTTAAATAAAAAATCCTCTTAACAAATCTTTAAATAAAAAAAAAAAATCTTAAAAAAAAAAAAAAAAAAAAATCTTAAAAAAAAATCACTTTCCCCCCCCCCCTCCCCTTCTCTTCCCTCTATCCCGCCCTCTTCCACCCCCCTACTTTCCCCCCGCTTTCCCCCACACCTTCCTTCCCCTCTCACCTCTTCCCGCTTCTTCCCCCCCCCCACATCTTCCCCCCCCCCAACCCCCCCCCCTCCCCCCCCCACCCCCCCATTCCCCCTCTTTCCCCCCGTCCCCTCTTCCCCGTCTTACTCTTCCCCCCCACCTCCACACTCTTCAACCCCTCCTTCCTCACCGCCCCCCCCCCTCCCTTTTTTCTTTTTATTCCCCCTCCCCTCCCTTCCTCACCCCTCCTTTCTTCCCCTCTTCCCCCCCTCCCCCCTCCTCCCCCCCCCCCTCTTCTCCCCCGCCACCTCTTCCCCCCCCCCCACCCCCTCCTTCCCACCCTCATTCCCCTCTTTCCTCTTCCCCCCCCCCCCCCCCCCCCCCCTTCTTCCCCCCCCCCTCCCTACCCCCTACCTTCCCCCCCCCCCCTTGGTACAAGAAACCCTCTTCCCCCCCTCTTCCCCCCCCCCTCCTCCACATTCCCCTCTTCCCCCCCCCCCCCCGCCCCCCTTCCCCCCCCCTCTTCCTCTTGTCCTACCCATCTCTTCCCCCCCCCCTACCTCTTCCCCCCCCCCCCCCTCCTCCTTCGCCCATACTTCCTCCCCCCCCCCTTCCCCCGCTTCACAATCTTCCCTCCCTCCCCCCCCCACGTCCCCCCTTCCCCCGTGCTTCTCCTTCCCCATCTTCCCTCCCTCCCCCAGCTTCCTCCCTCTTTCCTCTTCTCTCCTATCCTTCCCTTTCCCCCATCCCCCCTCTTCCCCCTTCCTTCTTCCCCCCCCCCCCCCTTCTTCCTTTCCCCTACCCCCCCCTCCCCCCCCCCCCACTCTCTTCCCCTCTTTCCCCCCCCACCCCCCCACCCCCCCCCTCTCTTCCGCTACCTTCCCATCTTTCCTCTTCCCACCATTCCCTCCCCTCAGCTCTCTTCCTCCCTCTTCCCCCCTTCCCCTTTCTCCCCCCCCCCCCTCTTCCCCCATCTCTTCCTCCCCCTACTTCTCCCCCCCCTCCTTCCCCCCACCACTCCATTCCCCCCCTCTTCCCACTAACTACACCCTACTTCCCCCTACTTGCCCCCAGCCCCTACTTCACCTTCCCCGCCCATCTTACTAGCTTCTCCCCCCTCTGCCCTCCTCACTCCGCTTTTCCCCCCCTCCTCTTCCCCCCCCGCCCCCCCCCCCCTCCCCCCCTCTTCCCCCCCCCCATGCTCCCCTCTTTCCCCACCCTTCCCTCTTCCCCCCCCTCTTCCCCTTCCCCACTCCTTCCTCTCATCTTCCCTCTTCCCTCTTCCCCCCCCTCTTACCCCCCCCCCCTCACCCCCTCTTCCTCTAAACATTACAATCATTAACCCTCTTGCTTCCCCCCCCCACCGTCTTCCCCACCCCTCCCTCTCTTCCTAAAACACACCCCTTACACACCATCTTAAATCTTCCATCCTCTTCCCCTTCCCCCCCCCTCCCCCCCCCCTCTCCTTCCCCCTTCCCGCCTCTTCCCCACATCTTACACTTTTAACCCATACCAATCTTTTCCCTCTTTCCCCCCTCTTAAAATCTTAACCTTAAGTGCTTGGTTATTAACCAAAATGACAATTTAAGTCACAGCTATTGGCAGCTATGGATTCTATTGATCTGTGACATATTTGTTGGATAACGTGAAACCCCTAAACAACAGATAAGGCAAACTATTCTCATTTCAATTTCCTAGAGCTAGGAAACATATTTTGCACCACATATTACCTGAATCGAAGCAACTTTTACTTTTCCCCATGTTACACGACCAAAATTGACTTTTTCATTCACCATTTTTACTTTTTTTTTACATAACTCCGAAACTATAAGCCCTAGTAGTGTAATTATATCCCTTTTTGGAATCCTTGTAACCAGAACAACATCATGGTGTACTTTTAAATATAATCGACATTTCAAAAGTTTGACCCCTGTATAAACCTTGAAACTAATCAACCTGGGGTTCCATTAAATGGGGGTGGGGAGGGTGGGGGGGGTGGCCAGTGCTTTCCATCACTTGTTAGGGCTTAATCCCCCATGGCCTAAAGTACTTGTGTGCAAACAATCACAATTTTATCCGGAAGCGGGCACACTCCCCCCCCCCCCCCTTTCACTAATCACCGCTAAACCTGTTATTGAATTCCAAAGCTATCCTCGAGTTGAACAGGTGATCGATTATACTCTTGCATGTCAACCGTATAGCAAGAGATATTTTCATATCACTCGCCATTGTTTTATGCATTTAGCGTTTTTAATCAAAGCCGAGGAAGCGCAGTGTAGGCCTATCTCACTCCCCCAAAAACGTATTTCTACAGGTAACTAACGTGGTAGGATCACCCAAACCACAAAAAAAAATAACTCCCCATATACTTGTGTACAAAATGACCTCTCACCAAACGTCACTTTTCTCGCTTTTAAAGCTACTGGTATTTCAAGTGGAAAGATTAGGACCATAACTCTTAAACAAAAAGAGCAAGTCTTATGCGAAGGCTTATTTTTTTAGCTACTACAACCAAGACAGAGCATCGAACATTAATTTGCATGTTTTCAAAACGTCCACGCCATAGTTAATGTTACTATAAAAATGTAAAATTGCAAGTTTCCCCCAAACCTCAAAATTTATACAACTGGCACAGATCAAATCGTACCACACCAAATGTTTTGTTACTATCCACACATTATGATTAATTTTAAATTTCATTTAAAGAAAATTTTATCAACATTTGGTGACTCTTCTTTTAGGCAAAGGGCCATATTTCGTGCGCCAAAAAAAGTTTTTGAAACCGGTCTCGGCACTAAAGTTCGTGTCTGCTAAAACCTGTTTATTTAGTGGTGTGGTTCCTGAAGGGTGGCACGTACTTACCACAAACCTTAACAGCTGAGCTGATACCGTTGACCAACATCCAGTTCGGGTTGCCTCATCCTTCTCCTGATCGCCCAGCTGGCACATCCCGCGTTATTATCGGTGCACCTGTGATGGCACATAAAATGTCCTTGAACAATGAACGCTTACTTAAAGCAATATTTAGCACATTTTTTTGAGGTCCCCCCTCATTTTTCCAAAAATTTGGAGAATTTTACAACTGTGCATTGTACGGGCTAGTAACTATACTGTGAATGGTTAAAGCTCGAAATTCTATGTGTCACAAACGACGGAATTTTGACTAGAATATTATTATCGGGGATCCCCGATAATAATTGTCACGGCTACTGGAAACGGCCTCCACTGTGCAATAGCCGGGAAAAGGCCATGTACGTGTCTACGCCTCATCCATAGTGTTTTAAGAGTTCGGGCAAGTCAAGTTAGAGGTTATTTTCCTTGATGGCACTATTTTCATCATGGACGGAACACAACGTAGCATTTCCACTTCTGCCGTTAAGTCCAATCGTCGGGATCCCAATTCAATTACAAAATCCTTATTTTTGTGATAAATACTCATTTTTTATCATCTCGTTCGCAGATAAAGTTTCCAAGACATTACCAACGGACCTGTGTGCAAAAATACAATTTTGAAAATTGTGGGGCGCTCTTCAAAAAATGTGGCCAACTATGGCTTTAAAATACTTTTGACAATGGTGTAGCGCAATATGAATATGGACACGAGGGAATGTGCCTCCCGATCACAAACTTAAAAAAAAATCATTAAAAACAAATTAAAATAAAAAAAAAATAATAGCGCCTGCAGTCCTCTACAGCTGTCGCGTAATTGTTACATTTTAAACGTTTTATAATCGGTGATTCGTCTATTATGGCAAGTAAAAAGCTTAAGCAACATACATCCATCCACCACCAACCAACCTCCAACCTTCGCCGCCGCCGCCCCGCCGCCTTTCCTCCACGTCCACCTCCACCTCCGCCTCCAACCGTTTCCCATCACAGACAACGAAGGTCTCAGGTTCTATAAGTATAAAGGAACCTTATCAGCCTTGATCCTTGTGGAAACATTAGGAAAAAAACCCCATTTTGCGAAATGCTGGTGTTTTTTGTTATTAAATATAGCATAAAAAGGACTCCCCTTTGGATATATCTCCATAATTTCATAGGAGCAATACACCACAAACCACACTGTCTAATAGAACATTTATATATAAATTTATAATATAACTTACGTTACGGCATATTCCACACATTTTCAAACAGTATTTTTCGCACAGAGAGTCCGAGTAATTCCAGCCGTTGGCATACTCCGGCCCATAATACCGCCTGGATTACACCCCAAAACAAACACCCCATTCATGGTGGTCCGCACATATGTCTGTGGGGGTAATCAAAACTATAGATAACGATGATTGCTATTGTTATAAATTTTAAGATCTTAACATTTAAGTAGAAACGGGGTTCCACGGGACCCAACATTTTGTTTTTTTTTTTTTTAATTTTATATTTTGTTTTTACTGTTTTTCCCTTCTTAAATTGGCTAACGTTAGATACGCTTTCTTTTAGCTGCAAAAATACGAAATTTGGAGGATGTGTAAAGGAGATATGGAACCATAATCCGGTGATAGAAATTAGTGTCCCCAATGACAGAGCGTCCTAGCTACCATGTCAACATGTACGGAATAAACCTGACCTTGTATACGAGGCTGTTGGGTACAGTACTGAAACAATATGTATATATCACTCAATGGGAACACAATGGCTAGATGGCGTGATTACACTCAGCCACGGCACTGTATTATATGACACCGGCTCCATAGACTACAACGGAATAAGCGGTGAAAACAATGTGACGTGACGAGTCACTGAATCGATTGGCCCATTCTTCAACGTTTTTTTAGGCGAACTGTGAGTCCGGAGGACTATATCTCCCGCCACAACATGGGTGAGCTATGGTATTCGATTCAGTTGACCCTTCAAGCAGCATTAGTTTCACCTTTAGTCGTTGTCTATGGAACCCGGACGATGATATCTCCTTTCACAACAAAACCGTTTATATGAGCTTATTAAGTAAGTTGTCACCAAAAAGGGACTGTGAATGGCGAAATAAACTATTAGCGCCTGATTTTCCTTATGCCCATTCAATATACATATAAATGTATAATATTAAAATTCCATTATACACCCATTTTCTCTAAGGCACTGATTAATTTTGTACGCCCCCCATTCCTGAAGCATCAATTAACTAAGCATTTTAGAAATCAAATATAAAAACAACTTATTGTCTAGGTATGACTAATGTTGGGATATTCTGGAGCTATAATCTTGTATTCTGAAAGTTTTTTGATTAATGATATTATGTACAAACTGTGTTTTCCATTTTGATATTCTTTAGTAGGCTATGTTTACTTTATTTTAAGGGGGGGGTCGCTTCTGGCCTTTTGACCACATCCTCCATAATGTGTTTTAGAAATGTCTTTTGTGATTGTTGATACGTATATGTATGATTGTTTTATATTATGGAAATACAGTTGATTCTGATTTAATTCTGATTCTCTTTTGTACTAACGTGCATAAAAAAACCCTTCGCGATAGTAACCCTATTGAATAAAATACTGTTTGAAGACAATTGTGAAGACAATCATTTTTAATTAAAACATATAACGAACTCAATTCTTATTATTCGTTTGTGTGGTAAAGAAATAATGTCATGATTCTTATAGTTGGAAAAATTTGGTTATGGAGGAAAGCTTAAGTAACTTAGATGACATATAATCAAATAGTTGAAAATTGTCTCCACATTTGTTTGAGTAATTTTGCCCTTTTAATTTCCGGCCCAATAGCTTTACTACTCGAAAACGATTCCGACAAATCCACATCGCAGGCACATGGTGACGTCAAAGTGCTGACAATCCATAATTTACGTCGTCGTTTGTGACCATCAGAATAATCGTCTTGTTGCCACTTTAATAATAATAACACACACGAATGGA
>JAMKCH010036372.1:0-13730 GCA_023653785.1 Ophioderma brevispina
TCTCCCGCTATCGAGCAGCTTCATTGGCTACCAGCGTACACGACCTATAGAACTCATTGAATAAACAATATCTGGAATTTGCTTCGCGCTTTTAATGTGGTACCACCTGTTCCGATCTCTTCGGACATCAGCGCGTTATGCCTTTTCTGGCCGAACGTTCGCTTTTTGCATCCATTCAACTTATTTGACGTCGTTTCTTCTGGTACATGTGGACCATAATCTGCCAACCCTCTTGAACAAATTGGTAGGCTTCAGTCGTTCTAATGGGAATTAAACGTATAAAGGCAATGCTGTTACTCATAAGGAACCAATTGACAAAACCGTCTCTCTTGTTATCTATAAGACAAAAATTAAACCTATCCATGTCCGGCAGCTGCCTTTTGGGCGGGGCTTTGTTACTGTTCTTCTCTTCCGGTTTATTACGACGCCGTTCTAATGTTCTTGTGCATCTATGTCAGTGTTTGACGCATCAACGTCATTTGCGCCGTTAAGACTTTCGCCTGCCATACGTGTGGACTATCTGTGTCTGTACTTTGGTCAAAAACAATCCAATGTCAGGAAAAAGTGCTATACTGCAACTCTTCCCTCTGCCTAATAATCACCCCACTATGTCCAGTGAGTGCAGTGTTGCCTTTATGAAAACTAACGGCAAAGCACACTAACAATCAGTGTCAAGCATTTTTGCAAATCCGAGCCTGATTAAAGCGGACAAAAAATCTGGAGGAATTCATTATCTATTAGCGATGGTATATAATGGTATACTGTGACATCCCTCCCAAGGAAACTGCTAAAATGATCAGGACGGGATGCTTGAATATTTTTAAGGCAACAGAAAACTGTTTTTTATTATCAAGCCTGGATTTTCAGAAAAAATCACAAATAATGCAATATTTGTCCACAGTGGCAACTTCGATGTGCGCTCAACATCTACAGGAACTAGACATTTCCTTGCCTCTCGATGAACTAAGTTTTCACCCGAATAACTGAATTTTATTACGGAGCCCGTAAGGGGTCATGGAAAATATTTTTGATCTCGTTTTAATGAGATTACGATAATCATTTGACAAAGGCGAGTTACTATCTCGTTTGAACGAGTTACTATCGTTGGTACGATTACTATCTTCGTTTGTAAGACATACTATCTCGTTTGAAAGAGTTACTAAATCCGTCTCGTTTGTACGAGTTATTAACTCATTTGTACGAGTTATTAACTCGTTCAAACGAGAGTTCTGTCTCGTTTGTTACGAGTTTTAACTCGTTTGTAGGAGATACTATAGCTCTTTTGTACGACATCATCCTCTATCAAGAGAAAGGGGGAAAGCATATCGTTTTGACGACTTATTATCGCGTTTGTTCGAGTTATTAAGTCGTTTGTATGAGAATACTATCTCGTTTGTACGACATACTATCTAGTTTGTACGATATACTATCGCGTTTGAACGATATACTATCTCGTTTGAACGAGTTACTATCTCGTTTGGACGAGATACTTCGATCGTTTTGAACGAGATACTATCTGCGTTTGAACTAGATACTATCTCGTTGAACGAGATACGATCTCGTTTGCACGAGATACTATCTCGGTTTACGATTACTATCTCGTTACAAGTAACAGCCAGTATCTCTTTGGAACAACAACTATCATCTTTTGAACGAGTTCTGGTGTCTCGTTTGTACGAGTTAGT
This sequence comes from Ophioderma brevispina, assembly GCA_023653785.1. Classification (NCBI taxonomy): domain Eukaryota; kingdom Metazoa; phylum Echinodermata; class Ophiuroidea; order Amphilepidida; family Ophiodermatidae; genus Ophioderma; species Ophioderma brevispina. Next base: position 1,686 of record JAMKCH010036372.1, read on the forward strand.
TATCTCGTTTGTACGATATAATATCTCGTTTAACGAGTTACTATCTCGTTGTACGAGTTACTATCTGGTTTGTACAGTCGTAGCCTCGTTTGAACAATACTACTATCAGCGTTTGAACGCTTTACTGTCTCGTTTGTACGAGTTATTATTTCGTTTGAACGAGTTATTAACTCGTTCAAACGAGATCTATCTCGCTGTACGAGTTATCTCTTTTGTACGAGTTATTATCTCGTTTGCATGAGATGCTATCCTCGTGTTGCACAGTTATTATCTATATGTTCCTATTTAATTAATAGTAACTCTTTCAAACACGATACTATGTCGTTCAACGATTATAAAAACTCGTACAACAACTATTAACTCGCTCAAACAGATAGTCACATGTTCGTTTCATACGAGATCGTTGTCGTAACAAACGGTTAATAACTACGTCGTACAAACGAGATAATAACTCTTCCCACGAGATAGTATGTCGTACAACCGAGAATAGTCTCTCGTAAAAAACGGATTGTATCTCATACAACGAGTTAATAATTCGTACAACGGAGACAAAACTCGTTCAAACTAGATAGTAATCCGTACAAACGAGTTCCTAACTCGTACACCAATCGAGATAGTAACTCGTACAAACGAGATAGTAACTCGTACAAATGAGACAGTATGTCGTTCAAAGGAGATAACTCGTACAAACGAGTTAAAAACTCGTACAAACAAGATAGAAACTCGTCCAAACGAGATAGTAGGTCGTACAAACGAGATAGTATCTCGTACAACCGATAGTTCTCATACAAACGAGTTAATAATTTGTACCAACGAGATAGGTACTCGTACAACGAGACGAAACTCGTTCACACAGATAGTATCTCGTACAAAACGAGTTAATAACTCGTACAAACAAGATAGTTATCTCTTCCAAACGAGATAGTATCTCGTTCATAACTCGTAAACCGAGGATAGTATTCCGTACAAACTAATAGTACAAGGCGGATCAGGATTTAAAATGTCAAATTACCGGGGGCTGAAGGCTGTAACTGGTCAAAATAGCTCAATGGGGCTGATTTTGCAATAATTTGCAGAAGTACCGGGAGCGCTCTCACCCTCCGACCCCCCATCCACCTTGGATCCGTCGCCTGTAGTATGTCGTACAACGAGATAAGTATTTCTTACAAGCCAGATAGAATCTCGTACAAACGAGTTAATACCTCGTACAAACGCGATAATAAGTCGTCAAAACGAGATAGTAATGTCGTAAACGGATAGTATCTCATCACACGGTTATACCTCGTACAACGAGATAGTAACTCGTTCAAAACGAGATAGTATGTCGGACAAACGAGATGGTACTCGTACAAACAGATATAAATCTTTCACATGAGCTAGTATCTCGTTCCCGATCGAGATAAAAAATAATTTTCCATGACCCCTTACGGGCTCCGTAGAATTTAACAGCATCATACAAATTTTTAGTTTTCCGTTAATCGAATTATTGAGGCACCTGTGAAATCGCTGTAAAAAGGCTGATCGGTGACATTACGAACGCCTCAAAAGAAATGGGTGTTTGTGCTCCAAAAAACGGGTTTTAAAAGAGTGAAGAGCCATGGCGCTGCCCTCGAGCGTTTGCATGGTCGCAAGAACGCATATTTCGATCAATGTTGTTCTACTTGGGCCGATTAACGCTGTCCGTCGTCAAACACAATCTTTCATTTTAACACGTATTTATCCAAGCAAGACCATTCGTGGCGTTTTAAAAAACAACCAGAAGACTGCCCAATTACAGGTAACATATTAACCCCTAAGAATTCGGCAACGTTAACTGAATAAACCGTACGTTGTGCCGTACGGCGGTCCGGAAAGTGTGTATTCTGTGTCACAGACTCGAAAGATATTATCTCAATTGGTACTGGCGCGAGCAGATTAACGTTATCAATCATCCGTCATAGAGAATGTGTGTAAATGAAACTAAGAATCTCAAATATCTCCGAAAACGGAGTGGTTTCTATGGAAGTTTTTGGCATCATTATCGTACGACGTAATTGCCAATTGGGTCTGATAGAACTATCGAGAAAATTTAACCAGTGTTTGTCGGGTTACTTGGTACTCAGCATACACAGACAATGACAGAAAAGTTAAACACGCACTCTCTATACTACGGTAGGAACGATCAGAAAAAAATAAAAATTTTAAACAAAATTCAAATGATGTTTTTTTGTGTAAAGAAAGAATATATAATTTGAGTAGTATGAGAGGTTGTTTACTTAACTAGGACTAAAATAAACAAATGTTATAGGTGAAAATGTTTCCTAAAATACTTCTTTTTCACACACAGGATGAGCTTCAAACCTTGTGACCACTAGCTGGCAACGGCACTGAACTATTGGGCTCACTGTACACTGAAAGCTGATGGCTGTGTGTTTTGCCAGATAATCGATAGTTTGGCGTGCAAGAGTGAACAGGGACACAATGACAAGGATTTGTCAACACAATGGTGGCCTTTCTTTTGGCATGGTCAGGGTGTTAAGTGAATGTATAGATTCCAATCAGAAATTAATTGAACTAGGCCCCCACACCACAAAAAAGCTCCTACTGCAAAGTTTTAAATAGAGCTATGTCGCCACCAACTGCAGGGTGTCGGCTGTTCCCTAACTACGGGTATACTCTTTACTCAAATACCCTTTTTACAAGAGGTACGCGCGCATCATCCAGAAGGGGCGGGGCTTAGCAGTTAGATCGCCTTTACGCGCATCACGCTTAAGTACGCTTATCTTGTAGAAGGTACTTTGACAAGATATAGTCCGGAGGCAAGACGTTAATAGGTGCTCTGACTAGACACTCCGTATTGGGTGGTTTGTGTTACTAGGTCAGAGAATGAAGTTATATAGCTTTACAGGTCCATCACGAATTTTACAAAAATTGACATTTACTCACCTGACGTACAACCATACTAATGTCACTGATTCTTATTTCTAACGGATGTGTAGTAAATGTCAATGTACTTACGAGGATGTTTGCCGTCAATAACTGGTGCAAATGAAAGAAATTTTAAGGCACTAAAGTATCCGAAAATTTGCGTTATTAAAAATTCCCCATCAAACTTGCAGACAAACATGTTTTACCTAATCCCTCAGAATAGCTTTTTTTGGTCCTATTATTATGGAGTATATTATTATTTTTTCGTGATAATAACACCCAAGGAGTCGGAATACCATTGGGAGGTCGGTAAGAGAAGTATTTTAAAACTTTTTTTCTTCCGCAGGTTTCCGTCGGACAAACCCCGCGATATCCTATGTACTCGAGTTGTACCCCCGGGCTTTGCCCGGGCTACGATGTGTCCGATCTAGACTATACTACGGGCGTCCATTTTTTGTCCCACAATGCCTTTCGTATTATTCCAGTCTTGAGAATTTTCTAACGCTGACGCCAACTTTTTCTTTAATTTTAGAACAGGAATTACGTACTACCGACCCCCGGAGTTGTGCGTATGTATGAATCGCTCCGAGTCAAGTCTGCCCAAAACCAACCAACTCGGGGTCCCAAACCAGACTGGCCAAAACCAACCTGCCAAAACCAACTCGGCACCATACTCATTCGGCCACTACGAGTGACAGTTTGCCAGTTGGGTTTCTTCATCTCTTTTCTCTCTTTTTCTTTCCGTTTCTTTCCTTTTTTTCTTTCTTCCTTTCATTCCCAAATTAAGTTGTTTTTCTTTTCTATTGTTGTATCATCCAATAAAGGCCAATAGTAGCTTTTGACTTAAAGCCACTATCAGCGACTTTTTTCACAATGTAAACAAATCGCGCCCCTATTCATCAAAATCATTTTTTCACTGTTGTATTGGAAATTGTAAAATAGTAAAATAACAATAATAATTTCCATAAGTCAATTAGTAAATATTGTTATTAGTGAAAATTAAAATAATAAATAGTAAATTTCTTAAAGGTCCATGGCCCGATCGCTAATAGCCTCGTCCCCAGAAGCCCCAGATTTTACCGGAAGTGGTCACTATTTTGGTATCAGAAGAAAGCTGCTATTTTTCTCATTTACCCTGTGAAATCTTAGAGCCAAAAACTGTTTTGTTTGGAAGTTATGAGCGAAAATGTGCCCCTATTTGGTCGACCAATATTAATTTTACACAGTACTCTATGGGGCTTACAAAATCACGTTTTTAGCTCTCGCATCAAAACGGATTGAAATATCGGCGCAAAACTTTACAGATGGGGTTTTGGAGTGAAGGCCAATCTATCAAGATGAAAACTTTATATTCTTAAATCGGGCCATCCTCCTTTAAATAGTAAATTATTTCAGTAAATTAATTGGTTGATTAATAACACAATTAGGCCTATCAGCCATCAAAATTTCAGGTTTGAAAACATGTTAATTTAAGAAAATTGAAAAATAAAAAAGTTTGACCTTATCCCAAAAAGTGAGGAGGGAGGGCTACGAGAATCTAATATTTGTTTATGCGGCCTAAATAATGGGTATTAAAAATTATAGGTTAGTAAATTAAAATATTTTATGGAAATAGGTAAAGGTAAAGAGTGAAATAAAAATAATAAATTCCATCAATTAGTAAATATTGTTGTTAGTGAAAATCAAAATAATAAATAGTAAATTGAAAATATATAGTAAATTATTTAAAAATAATAGAAATAGTAAACTACTTTTTTCAGTAAATAATGGGTATTAAAAATAATAATAGGTTAGCAAATTAAAATGTGTTATGGAAATAAAGGTAAAGAGTAAAATAAATATAATAAATTCCATAAGTTCTTTTTTATAGTGAAAATCAAAATAATAAAAAATATAAATACAAGTACAAATACAAGGTATGTAGATATGGGTATAAATGAAATTGATAAATGTAGCCTGAATGAATTCAACTTGGTTGAAAAATATGGAAAGAATTTTGTATTATGCCACAACCCTATGAATTCGGCAGCCACAACGGAATAAAGTGCATGTAAAAGATGTGTTGGCAGAATACTGAATTTATCCCGAAAAATATGACAAATGTCAAATTATGAGAAAAATAAAATATTGACAAGGTAAAAAGTTGTGCCTAAATGGCCGATTTGGTATTTGGGCCGACTTGGTTTTGGGCCGAGTTGGTAGAAAATGTGGGCCGAGTTGGTGTTGTTATTGGGCCGAGTTGGTTTTGGGCCGAGTTGACCAAACTCGTATGAATCTAGCGCATGTGTGAATGCAACAATAAAGCGTGTGAACATGTAAATAGTGTAATTACTACTAGGTCCTGCGTTCTACTTATAAATAAAATGGAATAAACTGCAACCCTAAATATGATGAATTTGTTCTAAATAAAGAACTTTTTACCATATCAAAACTATAATTTTAAGGTCTCTTAAACTTAAACACTAATCTAATGCAGTAAAGTGCTAACGATAAATACAAAATATTCACACATATGCTAGATTCACACTAGCTCGTTCACGTAGCGTTGCACGTCGTCCGTACCTACCTCCTACAATGTTACGTGCGGAGGTGTATTGAAAAGGCTGGGGTGGGTGTGCAGCGGATCCGATACTATACTAGTTTTGATGGGGGTAGAGTAAAATGGGCTTGGTTACTGGTATTTTTTGGTTATTCTAAAAGAAAAATGAGTGTCAATAATTTCTTTTCATTTGCGCTTTTCCTTCTCGACTTTTCATCTCTCCACCCACTCTCTAGTTCCTGGCCCTTACGTCCAGTTTTTGTTAGCCACGCGAATGAAAGTGTTTTAGATTTGCGTCCGCCCGACATTTTTCACATGGCATGAGGCTTTAATTTCATTATTCATTATTTATTTTCATTAGTTACTTTGTGGTTCCTGGCTTTCCAAGCTAGAACCATCACATTAAGACTGGATAAACTGTGTACTATAATATAATATCAAATCTTTTATATTATTGCATAATTGTTCCTTTACAGAGCTGTTTAATGATTTGAAACTTGATTTTATTGTGATTAAGAGCATATTTTTTATGCAAGTTAAAAACTTTTTTTTTAGATTATGTAACATTTTTGGAGACACTATGGGGATGGACGGAAATCTGAAACTTTCATTTTCATGGTTTATCTATCTTACTTATAACTACAATCTTTTATCTTTAATCCCGCGTTGTTTGACATTGATTGATTTGAATGTTAGTGTGGGCAGGACTGCCCATTTAAAGGAGCCGGGGAGCGACAAATAAAAGAACTCTCCCTAACTTTTAGCGGATGCATTAGAGAGCATCTAAAAACAAACAAAAAAAATTGTCAGCAATCAAGATGATCTCAAGAAATTATATGAACACTTTTCCAGTGCAACTTTTAAGAACACATCTTGCCAACAACTATTTTTAATTGTTAATGGATGTTTTGAATTTTTTATGACATCTTTGGCATTTTACTGCTTTCACCAATGATAAGTGTAAGGAGCAGATTGTGTACGGCACTGGGATTGAAGTTTTCTACTAATTTCATTTTATTGATTATTATTGTTATTTAAGATCACCTCACCTCGGTACCGAGATCTTTATCATCACAGACACTAGTCAAGTATTCAAGACAGAAGATCCTGAGTAGTAGATGTCGTCATACCATCACAGTTATCACAGGACTTGAGGAATTCTTTGAGGACAAGCAAACATAGGTGAAGAGAAGGTCAAAGCAGGTAGGTCTTGGAGACTTTGTCTTTTCTTGCAATGTGATATAATGAATCTGAGCTTAATACCCTGGGGAAGGGGTCATAGTTTGGTTGTATAGGACTGTGCCTCTTAGATTCTGGAAGTAGACCCATATCTATAACAATTTTGCCGAAAAAAGTCACATCAGGCTATAGCTCTACCGAATTCCAGATTTTGGGCCAAATTTACAAAAATGGTGTTTTTTCAAAATTTTGACCTTTTTAGGCAATGTGAGCTTCAGATTGAGGGAATTGGACTTTACTTTTTCAAAAAATTTGAGAAAGTCTTGAAAAAAATGACCATTATATACCAATATTGCATGAAAAAAAGGGTCATTCACCTACCAGAAGCTGAAATGTTACCCTATTTGTGGTCTGCATCCTGCCGGTCATTTGGGTTTAGTTGAGGATAGGGGATGAACGTAGACACATGCATGGGGCAATTTCCTGGCTATGAGGCAATTTTCCAGATTTTCCCGGTCAGAGGTGGGCTTTGAGGCAGATTACTGTTTGGAAGTGAAAATTTCCTAATGAGCAGGCACAAATGGCCGATTTAGCATGATTTTCAAGCTTTCATTCCTAGGCATGGTCAAAGCTCTCTGGGCCTGGGTGGCAACCTTCCCCCCTCCACCTTTACCTACGTTTGAGTTCTTTCCTTCCCCCCCCCCCTCCTGGTTAAAATAACTGCATTTGTTATGTTTCCTGTGCTTTGACAACATCAATGCAATCATTTGAGAAGAGACAGAATGTGCACAGACACTGCAAACGTGGATAGACACTTCCTGAACATACGCAACTGTCATTTAAATGTTTTGTCAATCAACTGAAGTAAATGAATATCACTTGTAGTTTTTGAAAATGCCTCTTTTTGTCTTTGAATCGGTGCTTAGTCAGCCTGAAGTCACGATGGTCTCTAATATTCATACACATTACCTAACAATCATAGAAATATAACTATCCTGACTTGACAAAGATCCTACATAAGAATTAGGATCAGTTGTTTGATGGGGACTTACTTTTTGTTTTGTGTTTATAAAAACATACTTCTCACAGTAATTGTAGCAAGGACATTTTTTATTCCAGGGAAGGCTGGAAAGTAGAAGAACTGCGATTGAAAGACAACGTCACACTGCACAAGTTATGGTAAGAAACAAAAACAAACTGATCATATACCGGCGAGGATGTTTTGAAGTGAGACTAAAAATTGTGATTTTTTAATCCCCATAGAGTACTTGTAAAATTAATATTGGTCGACCAAAATGGGCAATATTTTTGCTCAAACACCAACCAAACATCCTTTAGCCCTAAGATTTCACAGGTAATGGAGAAAAATAGTAGCTTTTCTCTGATATCAAATGTTTGATCAACTTCCGTAAATCTGGTCCCTGGACGAGGTTATTACGATCGTGGCGTGGACATTAATGCTATGCACTGTAAGGACCCACCATGACTGTCTTACTTTTGGGAATCTCTATTATAAGTTTGCCGAATGTTGTTTTTATTATGTATTATGTCCGCAAAAGGCTCCATCAGTTTGATCCATATTGCGCCAAATTCAAATGAAAGGGACATGGGATACCGAACGGTTTCTAACCTAAATATTTGGACGAAACCTTTCAGAATGGCTGAAAAATCAACAACGAAGTCTCGGACTTGCTAATCCATTTAACGCATTAAATAAGGAATATTATAAAACACCATATAGTTGAATTATCAAGGAAATTTTTAACAAGTTTTGGTACTATTCTTATGCTAGTCTCGACTTTTGTATTTGATTGCATAAAACACACTGAAAATGCCTACTTTATGGTCATATTCCAAAGAATTGCTTTACTAAAATTTACAAAAGCAACCATCTCCCGATATGACCTTTTCTCACAAAGCCTAACCGACTGTCTGATTCCAGAGTGGTGTTTTGATCAATCCCACAATGCACACCAGTTTTGGGAAATTTCACCTCAATATGTTCATGGGATCCGCATAAAACTTCCTATTCTTAAACACACTAAAAACCCCTGACCGTTTCACACTTATTTTAGCCCACAAAGCTTAGTACTTGGGAAGTTTTAGCATGATTATGAAATATCTTGTGGTTCTAAACTTTGGGAGCACTTTTTGTCCCAAAGTACTGACATGTATTTGTACAATAAGTATACGAACATTGCTATGCATCATGGGATTGTTCAAAACACCCTCTGGTCCTGTTTTCATTCACTTCTATAGGTACGTCCTCCTGAAGAACTTAATATGTTGATGACAATGGAATGGAAGCAGACAATACAGATGTACACCATGCCAACACCCAGAGAGATTAGACAAGGTAATTTGTTTGTCTCCTAAACTTAATTGAAGTGAAAACGTAGTAAGAGAAATGAGTGTTTGTTTGGTGATGATGGCGTGTGGTTGTGCTTTTATTGCGGGGGTACGGTTTGATGGTCCGTGTAGGTGGTGTTAAGGATGGCGTAGGTTGTGGAAGTGTGATGGCAGCTGGTGGTGGTAGTAGCAGTGTAGGATGTGGTAGTGCAGGTAGTGTTTAGTATGGTGAGGTTTTGGTAGTGTGGCAGCTAGTGTGTTAATAGTGTCGGCAGAATTAGGGATGGTGTAGGTAGTTGTAGTGATGGTGGCAGCTGATGTAGTGGTGATGATAGTAGTGTATGTTGTGCACAGCTGTTTTACCCCATGCAAATGGCCTCTTTTATTATCTCTGCAAACATCAGGCAAATCCATTGCGTGAATCTCATATAGGCCTGCAAAGGTCTTGATTATATGTTCTAAAAGAAAAGCTCCCCTCTATCTGCCCATGTCTCCATAGAAAGAGTGAATCCTATATTTTTTAAGAAAAATCATATTTGCCCTCAATGAAATTTCGAAAATTTACACGAGGATTACTTAGTGGACCAATAATCCAATCAGTTGTCAAAGTGTGTCGCCGGCGATCTTGTTTTGTTTTATTCTGGTTTTTGTCATAATAAATGAGATTTTTCAACCCCTTGTGTGTGGTAGTGTAGGTAGTTGTTAAGGCTGTTGAGGTTGTGGAAGTGGTGATACCAGCTGGTGGTTGTAGTGGTTGGTGATGATAGCAGTGTAGGTTGTGGTAGTGGTGGCAGTGATTAGGATGATGAGTAGGGGTGGAAGTGTGGATGCCAGCTGGTGGTTGTGTAGTGGTGGTGCTGATAGTAGTTTAGGTTGTGGTAGTGTTAGGTGGTGATAGGGTGATGTTATTGTGGAAGTGGTGAATGCCAGCTGGTTGTGGTAGTGGTGTTGGTGATAGCAGTGTAGGTTGTGGTAGTGTAGTAAGATGTTAGGATGGTGTAGTTGTGGTAGTGATGGTGGTGGTAGTGTAATAGTGGTTGGTTGTAGTGTTAGGTAGTGTTAGAGAATGGTGGTGGGTAGTTGATAGTGATGGTGGCAGCTGCGTGGTAGTTGTTGGTGATGATAGCAGTGTAGGTTGTGGTAGTGTAGGTGGCATTAGGGATTATGTGGTTTGTGGTAGTTGTGGTGGCGCTGTGGTTGGTAAGTGGTGGTGATGATGTAAGTGTAGTGTTTGTGGGTGTAGGGGGTGTTTAGGATGATGTAGGTTTTGGTAGTTGGTGAATGCCAGCTGGTAGTGGTGGTGAATGATAGTAGTGTAGGTATGATGGTAGTGTAGGTGGTGTTTAAGGATATGTAGGTTGTGCGTTTTGGCCGTTGGTCGTTGGTCGTGGTATCGTGTTTGGTTTGATAGTGTAGGTAATGTTAGGGATTGTTGAGGTCGTTTTTGGAGTGATGGTGGCAGCTGGTGGTAGCAGTTTGGTGATAGCATGATAGTGTTGTGGTATGGATGTGAAGGTGGTTTGTAGTTGTGGCACGTTGTGGGGGTAGTGTTTAAATAGGGTCAGATGCATCACATGGCACTATTGCACTTTGTTGTTCTTGCACTCACAAAACGACTTGTTTATCCAATTTTGAGCTAAATTGCTCCTGCAGATTGGCTAGTGCTAAATGTGTATGTCTTTAACATGGCTCAAAGAAAATTGGTCACCATGTGATTGACCACATTTGGGGAAATTTTTGTTCATACAATCTAAAGAAAACTTTAAAGGGAGCCAAGGCTGTCAATCAAGTCAGCTACACATTTGATGAGCAGAAGCTAGCCATGATAGACTTAAAGGTGTTGACCTGATCACTGTCCGATTTTTCCTGTTTTTTCTTTTCCTCCCACAAAGAAAGCATATCACCAAAAACCTCTGATTGAGTTGAATTGGGTCTAGTCGTTTGACACATAATGAAGGCAAAATGTGGGCTAAATTGGCCCATATAAATGTGGTAGAAACGCATTTGTGGATTTTTTTGTTTCAATACACCTCCCAGGGAAAATTTCCTTGGCCTTAGTGAGGTAATGGGGGTATTGAAAAATATGAACTTTCTACTTGAATACCCAAATCTCAATGAGGGCATGAGGTTGTCAATCGGTCACCCACCTTTTAACATTTCCTTCCAACTCTAACCTCTCAGTCATTGCAAGAAGTCATTAGAATATGCTGGGAAAACACTTTGTGTAACTTCATTTGACGTCATTGATCTTCTAGGTTACAGAATCCATGATAAATCTGAAACAAGTGATCAAGGAGCGCGACGAAGCCCTTGAATGGCTGGCAAGTTGGGCGAAAGATCGCCACCCTGTCTCTGGCAGTATACTCCCATTTTGGGTTTAAACGATTTGTACGACCAAAGGAATACATAATACCCGAGTATCCGAACAAATCGTAGTAAACATTTGCTCTCATAATATTATAGATAAGTCATGTTCAATGGCCGCTTACCAGACATTTTGCTGTTCTCATTTTTATAGTAACACCCTGTTTTGTTACTTTTTTGAATTCCTAATAAAGGGAGTTATAGAGCCGATGGCCGAACTAAACCCCTGATATTTTTGCCAATATGTACTTGATTCTAAATTGCCACAAAATTGTTATTTTCGCCTAAAAAATGCTATTCTGAGCAAAATGACAATAAAATGTAATTTGAGTTATTGTTGGGCGAAGTGTTGACCTTTCTGTGCTTTAGTATGTAGCGCTATATGAGTGACCCAACATGCCAACCAATGTTATAATAATTCAACCCATCGTGTCACCGAAGGAAAAGTTTGGCCAGCTCGATTTTGGTAGAGGAGGCAGAATTTTGGGCCCGATTTACCTGTTTCATGAACTAACTAAGATAATCTGCCTTGCATGCATCACAGAGAGTGCAAACTTTTGTGTTCCTTCTATTTCAAAAACACGGGCGTCAAAAGTCAGTACATTAAACCCCCCCCTTTTACACCGGAATATCTTTGATCATATGATTAGTAAATGTTTTGAGAGTTAATGTATCTATAAATGTGTTTTTGCTTTGACTTGAAGGCT